>WTSP01023471.1:18695-31789 GCA_025331215.1 Actenoides lindsayi | reverse complement strand
AAATCCAATTTTTTTTTTTTTTTTTTTTTTTTTTTTTTTTTTTTTTTTTTTTTTTTTTTTTTTTTTTCCATTAAATGATGTCTGAATAGCTGTAAGCTTTTCTTTTTGTCTTGTCAGGATGGTGGTACTGGAATTGATTTTGGACATCATTTCACTTCAGGGTTGAAGTTGAAAGGTCTTTCTGAGACTTAGAAGAAACAGGTGAGTACAAGTCAAGCATGACAAATATTTGAGTATTATTTTTTGCAGCTTTCTTTTGTTCTGGAATTGGTGTTCTTGCTTACCAGTCTAAATTCAAATAGCTGGTGTCTGCGTCCTCTGATTCACTGGGATGTATGACTACTTGTATTATGACTAGATAGCAAAGAATATTTAAGTCATGTAGGCTTTCCCTATGTGCTTTTTCATGCCTGTCACAAAAATAATTGAAAACATGGTTCTCTCACCAAGGTCTCTGGAACTCTGGACTTAAATTTCCCTGTGTAGTTTTATTACATCAGCTGCATTAGGAGTATGGTAATTAATCTTTAGAAAATTCTTTTAGACTATCTGTGTATACATATTTTTTGTGATAAATGAAAATTTTAAGAGACAAGATCAAATAGCAATGACTCCCTGAGTTTGGCTATTTCTAGTTTCCTGAAACCAGAATGATCTGTGTTCCACTGGTAACCAGGAATATTCCATGATGTCAAGGTCTGTGAGTCTTATAAGTTCAAATATTGTTTGAACTGCATTCTGTGTTAACAGTCTTAACCTGCCTGTGAGTAAACACTGTTAGTAGGTACAATACCACCCTGGGACTTGGCATGCCTGCACTGAATACCTTGCTTTGCTCCAGACCTTCACAGCTGTCTTGAGTGAATTGGCTATCAGGTTTTTTTTACCTTAGAGAGATCTAGAAAAGGACATTCTGAAGGAGATGGTGTAAGATGTGAGCTTAGCAAGCCACTCACATTTATTTCATATTTTTCATATTTGCTGTTTCAACAAAGAATTCGTCTACATTTTGAATGTTGCAAATGTTCATATTTTGATTTTCCTACAGGAGTAGAAAATTTCTGGAGAGTATTTCAAATTTAAAACTTTAGGCAACATTTCAATGTATAAATGGCAAAATATGCTCAATGGGTGCCTGATACTAAATCTTATAAATGCAGATTTCAACAGGGTACAACCAACTAACTCACCATAATAGGAACCAGACCCAACTGCTTCTACATACAGCACTATTATTGAAGTCAATATGTATTGTTTACTGTACCATGTCCTGTAACTGCTAAGGTATTATGAAATATTCCGATATACCTATATACTCTATAATATGGGTACATCCAATTGTGTAAATTGATGGCTCAAAAAGGAAAGAAAAAGAAGTAGTTCCAGAGGAGTTAATGATAGTGAGAGTAATTAGTGATGAAACTTTATAACAAGTTTTCTAAAGTTTCACCCTCTGGGAGGAAGCACAGACCTTTTTAACCTAATTCAAAGCAGTGTAAAACAAGACTGTCCTCGTATGTATTTCACTGTGACTGTCTTTACCCACTGGGTAATAAGAAAAGAATATTCCTTTTTTCCTATTTAACTTCACCTTTTTCCAAAGACTTGAGGCACTGGCCTGAAGGGTACAGTATGAAGATGGTGAACCCCTCAAAAGAGCTTTAGTAATACGGTATATCAAAGGGTATACAGCACTATACAGGGAAACTGTAGATGTTACTGTGCATTAGTGTGTAGTAAAACAGTGCCTTTTCTTACATTGCCCAATGGAGAAAACAGTAAAAAGGGTCAAATTCTTTGCTTTTTAGGTAGCAATGGAAATATGACTGGATTTCTATCACATACACGTCTGAATGGTGTAACTTGTCCATATTAATTTTAGATAGTTTCTTCATAACCATTGTCAGTATTTTGGAGAACTGTTTGGCTTGATACAAACTGTGTAGTAATTGTGTAGCAATTGAAATCTGGTGAGCCAGCAAGAGGTTTTTATTTTTTAAAGGTTTTTTTTGTGTGTGGGTCAGAAATGCAGTAATACTGACTGGTGCATCTATAATAGTTTGGCAGTATCATTTTATTGAATTCCAGTATGTCTGGAACTTAAGGCATATGGAGGAAAGTAACAGTTATTCTGTTTCCTCCATTATTTTCTTCCATAACTTTAAGTTAAATGCAATCTATAAAAATGCTTTGTATAAAGAAAGCCAAAATCTCTTTGGCTTTTTCAGCACTGATCTCTATTTCTTGCAGTATATGAAAGTGGAGAGGGAATGTTTTTGTAGTCCATGAGGAAATTGTAGTAAATCCTGAATGCTAGTTCTTCAGTATGTCATTACAGAGTTGATAGTTTTTTATGGCAGGACATGGTGTCTTTGCACTGATGGAAAACTGGGATTCAGTCATAAAACCAGTGATAGAAATACATAAAAATAAAATTAGATCCATGAGTACATTTTTAATTAACAGAGAGAAAAATTCTGTTTGCTTTCTGTCCTGTCTTTCAATGGACCATTTAACTGTTTAGGAATAAGTTTTAGAAAACTGAGTTAGAGTTGAAAAAACTGAAACCAAGAGAAAAATACATATGGGAGAAATGCAAAAGTAGAGAAAAAATGTTCCATTTTGGGACTGATGGCTTAAATGGACACTTTTGGGGACTGTTAGTGGTACAGTTTCATCTGGATTTTCTGAACTAATTAGGCTTTGATAAAAAGGCTAAGAAAGATTTCTAAATATGAGTATATTCTGTGTTAGTGAACGGAACTGTAGCTGTGATATTAGTTGTTAAATCAATCTAGCACTAGCTCCCCTGTGCTGTATTGACAATTGGTAGAAAAGGAGACGCTGTACTCATTTCTGTTTCTTCCTGGTAAAACAGAACTTTAAACAGCATGATGCATGTACATGTATTGTGTATGCATGCATTTTGTATGCCTACCAAATATTCTGTCTGTACATATGTATATATGATTATTTTGCATAGGGCAAGCATAATCAGATTGTACACAAGTACATCTCACGTAGTTACCTTTCAGCTGAAGTGGAACTCTCTCAAGTCATGTGAGGACTCATTGCTGGTCATCATGTTGATGACCAACATGTGAAACATGTGATGTATAAGTCATTCCATCAGCTGGATAATGGATTGACATTAACTTTGTCCACAAAGAAGGCTAACCCTTCGACTTGTCCACAAGTTTTGATACTGCCATATCAAGAGGAGGAGATTATGCATCATAATGCTGAAAGGAAGAGATGGTATGTGCATCCCAAGACATAATTGGATGGGAACTGATGGGCTTTGAGTTCAATCTGGTTTCCACCAGGAAGAGTCAGAAACATAAACAGTACTTTACATTTTAATGGAATTCTATTAGGACAGAGACACTGGTTATTGTAGAATCGTGAATTCTCTTTCGAGTGTGACTGTGAATAGCTGTAAGTTACTGATTTGGTGGAACCTAAAAACAACTTTTGTCAAAAAGTAGTTTACATTGATAGAATTGAATTTGTGGCTGGAACTATGAGGTAGTAAATTTTTGCTATGATTATACAAAATATAAAACTATGGATTTAAATTGACCAGCTTTTCAACTCAGCTGAACATTAAGTACAGTCTTAATGGTCTGATTTGCTGGGAAGAGCACTGTTACAATAATCTGCTTTTTACAGCCCATATCAAATATGAACTTGCATCACTTATTATGAAGTTTGTGCTTTGGGAGATACTTCTATGGTCTGTAGGAGTGATTCACCACATTTGTTGGAATTAGTCTTTAATGATACCATCTTCAGAAATGAGTTATTGCTCAAATACACTGTTTTGTGGTTTCTAGCCTAGACATTTTAACGAAAAAGCTAGTTGAAATCTGATGTTTTCACAAGTAATTGTATGAAATGTAGAGAGATGGTGTGCATCTTAATAATTTTATGATTCTTTTTTCTGTGACATGAATGAGAGAGGTGAGAACTCTTACTTTTTAACTGAACTGAATACAGGTTTCTAAATGTGACCTGCTTGAGAACAGAGGGCCATTACTGTAGTTGTCATGTAAAATGAAGTTGGAGTCTGAAGCTCCTTTTTAGCTGTCAGCTTTATTAAGGAGCTACTGGTGTGTATGAGCTAGGCACACGCATTATATAAGCAGTGTATGGTAGTGTCTAGGGAGAATTTTCTCTCTCTTCACTGCTGCTTTATTAGGTCTCACTCACTCATTCACTGTTGCCCTGTCTTACTCCAGCTTTCTGGCTGCAGGTCACAGCACAGTAGCTCTAATGTAGATTGACGCCTTTGCCAGAGGACTGATTGAAACTTGTGTCTCATAGTTGCTAATGCTCACTCAACCATTTTATTGAAGATAAAGTAAATAAAATAGATTGCCATATGAGAATTCTCTGAAATCAAATGGAATAATTTGACAGGTTTAAACCCATGAAAAAGCCAAAGCATTGAAACATATGGGAATACTCTTTATGCACAATATACCAGGAAAAGGTGTCTGCTGAGTTGATGTTAAACTGTTAATGACTTTTACCAAAGTGATAATTGTTGAAAATAATATCATAATTTCCAGTGGAATTTCCATTGGTGTTTAAATTGTTGCTTCTCTCAAACAGAGGGATTTTTTTTTTAATTTAAGAGCAGTGGATATACTGATTTCATTTTCTTACTGCTTCCCATTCTTTAAAAGACTGGTGATGTATAACCAGTCTCTTAAAATTTAATTAAAAAAAAAAAAAAGGAAAAGAGATTAACTAAGAGTTTATTATTTGAGGAAATAATGTGAAACAGTTACTTTTATAGGTTTTTAATAATCACTAAATGACATAATTTTGAATATTACAAATAAAGTTGCTAAAATAAGCTCCGACATTTCTAAAAATACACGTGATATGGTACACAAAAAAAAATGAACTGCTAAAACAGTTGTGACAAACTGTTTAGAATAATGGTCAACAAACTCCATATAGTTTTCTCAGCATTTCTGTTTTATAAATACTTGCTGTTGATAGCAGTGTAGTATGTCTGTGTTATTTTTAGAAATAACGTAATACATAATGGTAAGTGAGTTAGGATGCAACAGATAACATATACTTCTTTTATCTGGATAACAGTGACTGTTGGTCTATTTAGGAACACTAGTGAGTTCCCTCTTACTAGCTGGACCACTTCAAGAAATCAAGACACCTGTGTTTTAGTTTGTGTCAGTTAATAAAGCGAAGAAATAAAATAAGTTAAAAATACGTGAACAAAGTTTGCAGATGCAGCTTTGATTTTCCACTTTGAAAACACAGTCATTTAAATAACAGTTCTGTTAATTTTGCTCTTTATGTTGAAACGAAATCTGTCCTGTTGTGGTGTGGGGTTTTTTTTATTTTGGTTTGTTTTGGTTTGTTTTGGGCTTTTGTGTGTGTGTTAGGTATCAATTATATTGTATTTTTTAAAGTTAAGAAATTTGTTATAACAGAGTGTGATGTTGGTATTTAATGATTGGATGCTTGTGAGGGTTCATGAATATTGCGTTTGAAATAAATTATGAATGAGCTGTTTGAAAATGACTTGCAGAAGTGAGTTGACAGGCTGGAAAAACACAGTAAGGATGAATTTCCAGATTAAGCATTAGCTAGAATACACAGCTAGTTGTGCTGATGTGTGCAGTGGCAGGGATGATGCTGATCAAATCGTATTTCCAATATGATTGTTAATAAATGTAAGAAATGAGAATGATATTGTCAGTTTTTTCCATCCTGGTCATATTTTTCAGAGGGAGAATACTCTATTGTGCTTAGAGTGCAGAGCACTGGCACCGACTGTGCTCTGGAATGGTCTTTTATCTGTTGTTGCCATACTGGTGACTGTATGTGTCTCGCCAAACTTTTAATGCTCTTACAGCAATTCCAGACTTAAAAGTTCAACACTTAAAATGTAAAATTGTGACTGTGATACTAGCAAGGTAGGGCTTCCTATCTTCCTGAAGGAAGTATCTTCTTTTTCTATTCTATATGGTGCTCTTTCTATTCATGCAGCAGGATAAAGGGTCATCAACAGCTTTGTCTTTCTGTGGGAGAGACTAGAGGAAGAAACAAGTCTGTCACAAATCCCTGCTTTAACCCTTTTGTTTTTCTTTTCTGCCTTCTATGAAATGAAGTTCTTAGAAAGTTTACTTTTCAGAGGAGGCACCAGAGAACATGAGTTTAATTAGATTTTAATCATATACATAGAATTGCCTTCGTTTTCTCCATGGTTGGAGATCCAAGACAAAGAATCGCTGCTTATTTCTCTGTTGTGAAGTCTTTCCTATCTCTCATAGGCTTTTCTAGTTAAATTGGAAAGCCATTAAACATTACCACAGTTTTTGGAAGAAAATGCTGAGACCTGTGAGTGCTCCAATATAGACTGATTTAGACAGAATAAAAGGTATTTTTACCAAGAGAAATAGAAACCTTAACAGTAGTTAACTTTGGATTTCTGTCTGTAATACTTAAGGAAACCAAATATGCTTTCCTCTATTTCTCAGAACAACTTATTTGTGCTGGTTTTTTCATCAAGGTCTCTTATTTGACCATACCTGAAGTAATTTTGAAAGGATAATTTTCATGTCATTGTTTCCTGTGTTTTTCAGTAACAGAGTAAAAGAAATGATCTATATTTTTGGGATGTTTTCAAA
Source organism: Actenoides lindsayi (assembly GCA_025331215.1). Taxonomy (NCBI): domain Eukaryota; kingdom Metazoa; phylum Chordata; class Aves; order Coraciiformes; family Alcedinidae; genus Actenoides; species Actenoides lindsayi. Next base: position 25,121 of record WTSP01023471.1, on the reverse strand, counting down.
GTTACCTTATCCAGAATTCAGTCCATGATAAATGTGATGAACTAGCTATTTAAAATCCTTATTAAAAAAAAATAATAAATTAAAAGTAGACAAAAAAAAAAGCCATTCATACAAGTAGCTGCATATGGAAGAAATAACAGAAGATCTAACACCTGAAAATAAATGGAATCTTAAAAATGGAATAGATGTTTATTTGATTATCTCCTTAAAAAACTGGTTTTAAATGAATTTTGTATTTGTAAGCGATGCTTGTTAACTGTCTTGGGGACTGATTTGTTCACTCCTCTGGAAAATACATTATGGGGTTTAGCAAAGAAAGTGATGTTTTGTTGGGGTTTTTTTGATGTGGGCACTGCCATCTAGGAACTGGACAAATAACACTGACCCTTGTGAACTGGGCCTCAGAATTTCTAATATAGTCTGTAAAACAACTACTTAGTGGTAATTGTTGTCAGTCATAGCCTACAGGAGATAAGTTTTTGCTGATGATTTGATGAAAACTGTGCTTCAGATTTCTTTTACAAAATTCAAATGTTCACTTCAACTTTTGAAGGAACTGGAACTTTTGCTGGGTTTTTGTTTTTGTTTTTTTTTTTTTCCCAGAGCTTGAGTCTTCTAGAGAAGAAAAATAGGTTTTGGTTCATATGGTGGTTCTGGTCGCACATCCAAACATACATGTATAGAATTGAGTACCTGTATGAACATTCAGTAAATTATGACAGATCCAGCAAAGTTTTTGCAAAAGAAAATACCACGCATGCAGTCTTAGCCTGCAAAGTTACAATGCATGCTGTAGTTCAAACAATATATAGTGGATTCTCAGGAAGAAGATGTAGGACACGGTATGTTAGCATGTACAAAATAGAAATTCAGTTCTAGAATCTATTTACTTCAATTAAGTATAGTTTTATAGGTAACTACACTAATGGGAAATGGACTGTAATTTTAAATCAGTGTTGTTATACTTGAAGGAGAAAATGAATTAAATTTTGGGTTAAATCTATTGAAATGCATAAAGATGTTTCTGTGCTTCAGTAATTGAATTTGCAGCCTAATATCATTATGTATTATTTTGGTGAAGTTAACTACTAAACATTTCAAAGTAGAGCAGATGGATAGTGTGATATGACAGAGACATGTGACCTTATGTCTTAAATGTTTTGCAGCTAATTTGAAACTAGTATTTATTATCTGAACATGCTACAGTCAAGTTGGTGAATATTTAACATTTTTCCTTTCAAGATGGAAACTTCCTTGCATGGTCAATTGTGATTAGTTTTTCCTTTGTTTTCTGTAAGTTACATTTTCATGACATAATACAAATCCAGTTCTCTCTTTTCATCGCTTACTAAAGAATTCAAGCAGCAACACATACAAAATTTCTGCTCAACCCAGTCAAAGACTTTTACTTTAGTTTTAGATAGATGTACTTTTCCTAAAATTTAATCATTACTACTCATTTAAAAAAATAAATTCAGAATTTTGTAGCCTTTGCATCATCACCCTATCAGAACTTCTAGAGTTTTGCCTCAGATCAGTTTCTCTCTGTTAGTTAAGAGGACTAAATGAATGACAGTATTATTGTTTATTTTATTTTTACTAATAAGGGTGATACATTGAACTAAATTACTAAAATAAATGGAAAAATATTTAAAGGTTTCTTTTAAGTCAAAATCATTTTGCAGTTGCCTTTTTGAGCTGTAGTGTTATAAGCAGTTTGAAAGGTAAGCCTGCTCATTTATAAATCTTGCTTCAACTCATCATTATCAATAATCCTTTTAGCAACTAAACCATGTAATTATTTAATGATCAGGTGCTGCAGTTCTAGGTATTTTTGCCCTCTTTCAGAAATTCATTATTGCCCCTATACCAGGACTTGTTTGCTTGTTTGCATCTTTCTCTTCTTTAATCTATCACTTTCGAAAAGGAACTGGAAATGAAGGTGGAAAGGTTCCCCACCTGAAGCAGTGGAAAGCCTGTAACATTTTAAACTGTGCTGCTTGGCTTTGCAGGAAGGTTACTTAGGAGTGCTTGTATGGTCATTTTGCCAGCCCCTGAATGGCAGCAGGCAGCTCTGGCCTTGGGAAGGTAAAGAACAGCAGGGGAAGGAGGGAGAGAAGCATCCTTAACTGCTGCAGCTGTTTGTTAAGTGAGCATATGTTGAAGCCTTTGAGCCTCCACAGAACATCTTTTCACAGGTCAATGCTTAAATCACATGCATAATAATATTCTCCTAAAGTAAGTTTGCTCTGAGTACCTGTTTATTTGCTTTTCTAAGGGAAGTGGATTTATTGGGGAAATCCTGCAGTTATTTACTTTCCATTATAAAAGAAAATGGAATACTTCAGTTAGTAACAGTAAAATAACATTTTTCCCCTAAAATTCTGCACGTCGAACATCTAGAAAAATGAGTATTGTCTCTTTTCTTTTGAAGATCTGCTGAATGCAGTACTTTTGAACTACATGAGAAAGGAGATCTGAGAAGTATTAATGTTACTGCAATCCTACCATTTATATTCTTTTAATTTTGCAATTTAGAAATATTTTTAGGTCAAGGTGTTTTAAATTTATTTGATTTATTAAGCCTGAAAAAGCCATATATTGGATTTATTGAATGTATTTGATAGGACAGTGTTTTGAAGTTATTACATTATGAACTTGAATACCCTGTCCAATACTTAAAAGAGTCCAGAAGATAGAGCATGTGATTTAATTACCTCTTTTTCATTTTGCGAACTTGACCTCTGTTCTCAGCCTCGAGACAAAGAAAGACAAAGTACTATGAGCAACTGGCAGATGATATTAAGAAGGTATCTCCCACATCTCTCTCACATCCCATAGGAACAGCCAGCTCTCAGTATGGTGAGGGACGTTCCCAGAAAAATTCTGTCCTTTGGCTGGCAAATTCATCTGCTGCCTTGCTTCTTCAGTTGCCTTTTAAAAATCCTCTTTCAGCTTCTGCTCCAGAAACCTCTTTTCTGGGTTAGCTCTAGCTGTGCAGAAGCATGGGGATGCTGGCCTTGGTAGACTCAGGATGAGTTTTGAGAGTGGCCAGTTTGCTCTTCTAGAAGAACTGCTATATACATATGGGCGGGTACAGGTTGTGTTCAGTTATTTCAGATTTTGGTAGTGTGATTGTCTGTTTGTGAAAGTTGACTGAATCTGCCCCAGTTTGGCTTTGAGGTGTTTTCCTCACAAGCTAATACAGATTTCTTTGTTTTCTAGGAAGATAACTAGAGGAAGATCCAAAGTCATCCTTTAATGTTTAGGATCCGAGTCTATTTGGTCTGATGATAGTTTGCATGAAGATAGAGAGATTCGTTCTTTCTGACAGTGAAGGTCTTGATTCATGATGACCTTTAAGGTTATGCTGAAGTTATATAGTACTACATACCATCTTTTCTAAGAAACCCATGTTTGACAGACGTGTTGCAGAGAAACTTTTAGCCATTGAGGTGAATTATTTTCACAGTATTTGTCAGTCTGTAGTAAAAAACATCTTTGCTGCATCTTTTGATTGCTTTTTTAGCTGCCAAATTTGCAGGCAAAATACAAAACTGCTCATGAAATTACAGTTCTAGGTGACTTTATTAAATAATTTGCATTTGTTTCTAGTGTCAAAAATTTTAGTTAATACTATATGTTAATAGATAAAATGTCCAAATTAATGTTTGAGGTAACGAACACTGACAGTGTCTTCAAACTGTTGAAACTTATCCTCTAACCAAAAAAATTACATTCTTAACAAATTTACAGCAAGTTATCAAGGAGGTTTATTTTAGTTGCTTGGTGCTTTGGTGTGTTTTAGTTTTGCCTGTGTGCTGTTCATTTCCCTTAATCCAGTAACATTGCTGGTTATTTGCACTATACTGGTGAGTGGCTACTTCTCTGAAAGCTTAACAGTTGAGATTATAATGGGACTGCAGGATGAAAGGACAATTTCTCTGTGTATTTGAACTGTAATAATAGAGGAATTAAAAGTATGTTGTTTAATGTTTTGGTTTTGCCGTAATGTATTAGAGTTACTGTTTAATATGACTTTTATATTGCTAATATAAGAAAAGAATTAAAAACAAAACAAAAAAAAGGTGAGGAAAAAAAAAAGGTTTGATCTCATTTGACCTTTCTGACGTTCAGTCACTTAAAAGGTTTGTAAGACGTTTAATTACCAAATGGTATGATCATTATTCATCTCATCATTTGATATATAACGTCAAGTGAATTGCCTCCCTGGAGTGCACTGTGTTTCACAGATCAATAGATTTAGTAAGAGCTTGAAGGAGAGCTTTATACATTCATAGAAAAGGAGGAAAAGTATATCCTCCTTGTAAAATGGCTTATATAGTTATTCTGTGAGCCTTGCAGAGTTATTGTTTTATTTACGTCTCGGGAATAAAAAAATCCGGTAATATAAAGGCCTTAAAAAAAAATAAATTAAACCTCTTCATTGAAATTAAGAAATATTGCTTCTATCTTACTCTATGTAATAAAGTAGCTTTAAAAGCTGTCCTGGACAGCTTCATTCAAATCTATTAAAACAATTATACTTACTACAACAGATTTATTTTTTTCACTTTGACACAACACAACAAACATAGTATGACAAAAGACTGTTTAAATACACTACACACGATTGCTTAAACTATTCACATTTGCTTTTTCTGCATTTTTAAATAGGAATGATTAGTTTTAACTGTTTTGGGTTGGGCTTTTTTTGTGTGGTTTTTTTTTTGTTTTGTTTTGTTTTGTTTTGTTTTTTCATTCATTATGACAAGGATATTTATGTACATAGGAAAAGATAAAGCCTGTCCCTAATTGGGTAATTGAATACCTATGCATTTGTAAAAAAAAAAATAAATTAAAAAAATAGGAATTTTTTACATTAATTTCACAAAGGATAATAATTATGTATAGGGTACTTCATGCTTACTTTGGGTCTTCTGACTATGTTACATTACTCTTATCCAATAGAGGTGACCCATCATATAACACCCGCTATTTGAGCACACCTATCTGATCTCTTACCCTTGATAGAAGGGTTTTCCAGAGAGCTGGAAGAGACTTCTAGGAGAAGTCAGGCACTTGTATTTCTTGCTCTTTTTTTTTCTCCTGAGTTTTACCTGCTTGCTCTCTTGTGTACCTTTGCTCCCTTGACTTACCAGCTTTCTGATTAAAAAGTAAGAAATTAAAAATCCATTTCTTCTTTAACACTTTTATTAATGAAGGTAAGCCTTTTAGCTTGAATTTACACCTTCTTGTTGGTGCTTGGCACTGAGGAAACTGTAGTTCAGTTAAGCAAATCCTCATGGCTGTGGGACAGCAGCAACATTTACTTGAAAATTTTTCCTTATTCATCTGTCATATAAACCCCATCATCTACTCAAAGATTAATTTGAATTGTGAACAATATCTAAGCTTCCTTAATCCCTTGCTCTTGTCCTTTTTCTTGAGCTGCTGTACTGTGATGGAAAGGCCGTAATTCTGAAGCTTCTAATTCCTCAGGCCTACCTAAAGTAACTCCCATTGGGAGCGGATTGATGTTTTAGCAAGGAAATTCGTACCTGTTTTGGAGAACAACCTGGAAAAAATTGTCAAGAGAATTTCAAACTCTTAGATGTTCACTATGAGGAATTCTTGTAAATGTAAAAGCTAATTTGTTTGGGCTCCTGGCACCAGTATTGTTCAAGGTCAGGTGAAGTTCTATGAAGTGCAGGAAGTGTTTCTGAGATTTGATTACTTTTTTTGTGCTCTCAGTATTTTCCACCAAATTAGGAAATCAAATAATACCAATTTCATCACTAATTAAGTTAGAGGGGAAATATACCACATAGTTCTCTTCACATGTTTTGTAAATGACCCCTGCTGACATCCTTACTTTACCACTTCCTTGTGGGTTTGTGGGGTTTTTTTGTGTTTTGTTTTTTTTTTTTCTTTTGTTTTTCAGGAAAAATACTAATTTAGTAGTTTCCCCTCTGCTAATGATGCAAATACTGCTTATTCAGACTGTCTCATTAAGGGGCTAGAATTTAAAAAGAAATGCCATAAATCTGGAGGTTTTTCTGCTGAGGTTGAACATCCAAAAACCTTTTTGTCAATGGGAATGCTAAACCATGATTAGAAAAATTATTTGCAGTTCTGTAGAAGCAGCAGTTGTTTTTATGATGCATTCATCTAAGGCTTGACTTGTCAAAATTTGAGCTATCATGACTCAATCATGAAATATGTACACTTAATTTTAAGACTGTGATTAGAACTTTGGCTGACTTGTGATATATACTTAGCATCTTTTAGACTATATATATTGAGTTATCTCTACCAAGACTTAAAGACTTCCACGTTCTTAGAGTAGTATTCATTTGTTGGCATTTGCATTTATTCGTCTATACATTTACTATCTATACATATATATATATATATATACTGCTT
>WTSP01023466.1:0-23780 GCA_025331215.1 Actenoides lindsayi | reverse complement strand
CACCGGTGGCCCTGGGGGAGCACCCCCAGCTAGCCTGGCTGCGGGACGGGACGGGGAGAGCTTTGGGCTCTGCCGCCGAAGGACAGAACAGGGACAGAGCGAGGGTGCAGCGAGGCCGCCTGCCACGGTCGGGGTGTCGGAGGATGTTGTGTGTGTCCCCTCCCCGGGGACAGGCGGGATGCCGTAACATCCCAGGAACAGCCTGAAGGTCCTGTTCCAGCTCCCAAACTGAAAACAAAAGCGCGTCTTGTTCCCATCCTGTTTTTAAAGCCAGAAAGGTCGGGGCTGCGAGAGCCCTGCCAGGCTGGGCAGCACTGCCAGCTCCTGCCACCAGCCCCGACCTCAGCACACGTAGGGACCGCTCCTTGCTGGCAGCACTGGGCTGGAGAGAGCTGGGGGGCCTCCCCGACAGCCTGTCTTTGGAGAACACTGCACCAAGTTCCTGCTCTCTGCACTGTGTGTGGAGAGGGAAGATGGGAAGGGGATGCTGTGTTCAGGCTGACCACACCACGCATGGCCCCAAAGCTTCCAAAGCCCTGCTGCAAAATGCCATCAGCTTCAGAGACCCACTCTGAAACCTCAAAGGGACTTCCTAATTCACCTCCAAATCCCCCGAGCAGGTTTAATTCTTATTAGATGGAGCCACTATTAGAGGGGCTGGTGCTGCCAGCATCGAGGGTTTTGTGGGCAGCCCTCCTGTTGGGATGGGTGGGGGAATAATGCAAAGGGTCTGTACGGCAGGAACGGCAGCGTGGCCCTGCCATTGCCACGTCAGGCTCTGAACTATCCCCTTCGCCCCCATGCTCGGTGCCTGAATGTGCTGTGCATGCTCAGCAGAGATTATTAGCAGAGAAAATCATTAGGCACAGGGCCAGGAGCTCAAGGGACGCGCGAGAGCCGCTGTCACTTGGCAATCAATCCCAGCCATCCACCCAAGATGACTTTTCTCCGGCCCAGCTTGAAGCAACTGCAACTTCTCTCCACTGGGGAGGAAGAGAAGGTCTGACCAGGGCAGATGCTGGTCCTGCTGCAGCCTTGAGCCCTGGGCAACTGCTCCTGGCTTAGGGCTCTGTAGGACTCGCTGCCCTCTGGATCCCAGAGCAAACTGCTGCATTTTGCCCATGGACCTGGACCAGCCTCCATAGCTGAGCCTGAGGAGGAAAATCCTGCACTGGAGCCCTGGGTGGGAGGCAGAGCTGGGCTTTGGAGCCAGAACCTGGAGGAGGCTGGGAGGATGTTGTGGAGGGGCATCACGACCTGCTCACCCCCTCACTAACCGGCAGTGGAGAGGGGGTACGGGGACCTCTGGGCTGAGCAGGCAAAGCTGCTTACACCCCACAATATTATTATTAGGGACAGTTGCCCTGCCCGACCCCGCAGCGAGCAAAGCTCTTTCAGGGACCCCACGCTTGTTGTGCAGGGAGCAGCACACCCGACGGCCACGGCTGTCCCTCCGAGCACGCTGTGTCCCCAGGACAGCTTTGGCATTCTTGCTGACTCAAGCCAGCAGGGTATTGACATTCATTCTGACCTTTCGAATCACAAGGATGTTCTGTCCTTCCCGGCCAAGTACAGCCTGGATCCCCCGTGGGTGGATTATACTGTATATACAGTGGCTGCACACACCGAGCTGGCAGAAGAGAAGCGTGTTTACGCGCTCGCAGGGGTGCGGCGGTGGGGGGGATGAGAGAGAGGAGCTGCTGCCAGCTCCTGGATTTCCTCCCGGGATGCCCGAGCAGGTGCGGCACGCTAAGGGAGAAGGATGATGATGATGATGATGGTGGCAGGAGAAATGCCAGCGGTCGGTTTGGTGGGGGAGGGGAGAAGGGGGTCCTGCAAAAGTGGGAGCTGGAGCCCAGCACTCACCGCCAGCTCCGGAGGTACCGCTGCCGGCTTCCTGTGCTTCCCGTCCTCCAGCTAATTAGGCCTTTTGCTTGGAGAGAACATGAAGAACTGCAATTAGGAGATGACACACAAAACCAGCCACGAGGGCCCAGCTGGCTCCTGGGGATGGTGCTTTCCCCTCAGCCACCCAAAAGCCCCCTCGGGCCAGTGACAGAGGCTGTTTCAGTACAAAACACCTCCTCAGTCCCAAAAGCTGACAGGAAAGGTGGCACGTCACAGTTCCCAAAGGTGCTACAGACAGTCACTGACAGAACAAGCTCATGGTGCTAAAATAGCATCTTCCCTCCCTCGAGCATCCTCTTGCCCTGGCACGGACCAAATCCTGTGTCCTAGGATGGCAACTCTGGCAGGGAGCGGGGCTGAGAGTGGGGTGCTGGTTGCATGGGGATGGGGGGGACCCACTCCCATCACCTCTTCCCCTCACAGCCCTTGGGAGCCGAAGCAGGTCCCCGGACAGGGCCGCCTCTTCCCTGCCCTCTGTGGCTGGAGGGTTTTGGCAGAGGGTCCCAGCAGGCAGGCTTTGCCCTGGGGCTGGCTCCATCCAAGGCTGTCCCGGCCTGGATCCAGCCACCCTGCAGCCCCAAGGCGCCAGGGAGGCTGACGGCTTCATGCTCCCAGCCCACATGTGCCGCTTATCTCTCCCCTCTCTTGCCCTGATGCATTTTTCCCCTCTCTCTCCTTTCCCAGCCAACTCGTAGGACTCTTATCTCAAGCCCTGAGTCACCCATTCCCAAGGCAGGCTCAGCAGCATCCTTTGCAAACCCATTTCCAGGGGCTTGTGCACGGCATTAGGAGAACAAATAACAACCAGGAAGGAAAACCCTTTTCCCTTACATCTTCATGCCACACTGACGTCCCCAAACCCTTTCCAGCAGCCAAGGCAGGCTATGGCAAATGCAGCTTGGCTGCAGTCACAGGGACACAGGCCCACACTGCCTCCTCACTGCTGGGCTGTGGCCGTGCAACCCTCAGAGCAGGGGAGGGAAAAAATGGTGCTTGAAAGCTTCTGTAAGCCCGAGGAGCCTGGAGGGTTAACTCGAGGGGTGCTGCTCTGAGAACAGAGTTTGCACTTGACAGTCAGCTGCAGCCTCATGGTCTGTGGAGAGTAAGTAAAAGGCAAGTGAGGTGCAGAGCCCAAGGCTGGGCTGGGAGCTGTGGGGTGGGATGTGGCAGAAGGGATGAAAAGTTTCTGCTGATGCTGCCCTAAAACAGCACGTTTGTGAGCATAAGCAGAGGGAGGACCCTGCAGCTGGCTACTCAATACATCCTGTGGCACTGAGCAATTTCCAGCAGCCACACCAGGTGCCGGATGGGGTGCAGGGAGTGCAGCACTGCGCTCTCGGCTCGCTCCAATGCTCGCTCCTGCTGCCAAGCGAGCCTTGTGCGTCAGAGCGGCCTCAGCCGTGGGCAGCTTTGCCCGGGAGGTGGTGGGTTCCTCGTTCTTGCAGAGCACTTGTTGGTGGAGGAAGAAATCAATGCCCAGTCAGGGGTTTCTGCCACGTGGCTGGTTCATCCACCCCGTTGCTCGCGGGGGGGAGAAGGTGATGTTTGCTGCGGCCTCAGCCTGGGCCGTGTGTCTCACCAACATGGAACAGGTCTGCCCGGTGCCACAGTGTGAGGATGCTGTGGCAAGCCCTGCTCTCTGCAACGGCATCACCCAAAACGAGGGGCACCACGGGAGCGAGAGCAGCACAGTGCGTTCGAGAACGCGCGCAGCTCGTCGCACCGAGCAGCGACCGTGCACAGCAAAGGCGATGCCTTGGTTTCTCAGGGGAGGTGGTTTCTCTCTGCTCATCTGCCAGCTCCCCACCTGCAATTACCCAGTTTACGAGCCTGTTAACTGGTTTAAAACGTTGTAAAAATTAGTAAAAGGAATAAAAGAAGGATCTCAGAGATCCTCCATCCTCCACAACTCATGGACACCAGTGCCTGGAGAAGCTCAAACCCTTACTGGGGGAAGGCTGGAGCAGGAGACCACCGGGACACAACTCCCTGGGATTTTGCACTTGCTTCATCAGCCCACCAAAAATCCCACATTGGCACGCTCTCGTGACCAGGCTGCCTCTTGGGATAGTCCCTGACCAGTACCTTGTCCTGAATCACATTTGCAGACCGGCAATGCTGTCAGCGGGGGCTTTGCTTCAAGTGGCTGGATCCAGCCTGGCTCAGCCTTTCCTGGCTCAGAGGAGCCGCTTTCCGCCCCTGAAATAGCAACTCTCGGCAGCTGGGGATGATGATGATGATGCAAAACACTCGTTATCCAGCAGGAACAATTAAACTTATGGCAATTATCTCCGTAGTTGCCGAGAGATGCCGGAACGGGCCGGCCGGCAGCCAGCTCCCGGTGTCATCCCCGGGCAAGAGAGATGCTGTGCCCGGCCTTGCCGGGAGCTGCCACTCCCGGGGAGGATGAGCAGAACACAGCGGGAGCATCCGAAGAGCCCGTAGCATTTCCAGCCCTCTGCATCCCACGGGGACGATGTCGTGTGTGGGAGGGAGAAGCTCTTTTGGCCCTTTCATCAGCACGCCAACAAAAATCCCACGTGCGCATCCTGGTCTCGCGCTGGGGTGAGAGCAAGGACAGGCAAGGGTTTATCTGGAAGGCAATGCCCCTCTCTAATGCCATTTGTTTGCTTGTGGATTAACGTGGGAACGGGCTGAGCCAGGCTGGGTTTAGAAGATGGGGTTATGGACTGAATTGCTCCGTGCGATGCTCCGACCTCCCTCCCTGCCGGCTGCCACAGGAGCAGCCAGGCTGGGCTGGGCTCAGCTTTATCCACAAGGGAGAAAAGGGCAAAAGCTGGCTCCAGGGTACCTGATGGTCACCGAGCTACTGAGCTGGGCTTTAGGGGACAGGCCTCTGGGGGAAAAAGTCAGGCTTCTGGCTGAGAAAAGCCCATGGGGTGAAGGCATAAGGGACAACTTTACTCATTTCTCAAGTCAGAAGAAGAAGGAGGGGGTTTCTATTCTGCCTGGAATGAAGGAAGCCCTGCTCCCCGACAGCTCCTCGGAGCCAAAACCCCAAACCCATCCTAGCCTGATAAATGACTCCTCCTCAGGTAAATCAGAGTGCAGCCAGGATGGGAGAAAGTTTTTGGGCCAGATGGGATGTGGCTGAGCACTGGATCACCAGCCGATGCCTGAAGGGTGGCCGGGAGAGAGGGAGTGGAGCTGGAGGGATGTGGGGAGCCTGCTCTGGAAAACTCAGGCCATCTTCTAGGAAAAACTTTATCAGAGGCAAGAATGCCATCACATCCTGGCTTTGTTTGTGCCGCAAGAGGCAGCAAATTTCCTAGGAAAGTTTAGCTACCTGCTTGGCAAAGCCTCTCGATAAGGCTTTGTTTATTAGTGGCTAAACATTAAACCCTTGGCAAACAGGGCTCCTTGGGGCCGGGAACACCTGACCGTGACAAGCTGCCCTGTGGGCTGTCAGCCCCCAAACCAGGCTCGGTTGCTGGTGTGGCTGAGGAGGGGGACAGGCTGCTCCGGGGGGCGAGGGTGGCAGCACCCCGGGACGTTGGGCTGGGTTGTGGTTGCCAAAGGGAGGCCAAGGGACCCAGGGAGGAAGGGTCATCAGAACAGGGCTCTCACTGTGGCCATGGCCCTGCAGAAATGCACCTTTCCCAGGTCAGGAGATGGATCAAATGGTTTCTCGCTGGAGCTGGGTGGAGATTTCCCCATCTCCAAGCTCCTTGATTTGCAAGAGAGATGAATCTCCCACGACAGCAGTGCTGCCCCAGAAACCAACCGCTCTGGCATATAAAACTATTCCTCCAGGACACCTAATTCATCTTGCACAGCCCATGTAAAATTTGTCTGTTTTCAGTAATTAGGCCAATTATAGCAAAATGCTATTTACGATTTGAGCAAAGGAAGGTTAAAATCTCAACCTGATGCCTTTTCAGTGGTGGGGAAACAAACCCCAAAGTTCCTTTCCTTTCCCACTGCGCTAAGTAACCAAAGAGCAGCATTCTGAAGCGCTCAAACACCAGGTAATGGCTTTTCCTGCCACACTGGGAGAGAACCTGACAAACACACAAACAAAGCCTGACCCACTTTAGCAGAATAAGAACCTCACCAAGAAATGGAGCACGGATTTCAATAAAGTCCTTAATGCAGCCCCATTAACAAGTCTTGGCTACATGCACCCAGGTAAATCTATCTCGACGAGTCCATCCTCTGAGCAGAGCGAGCTGCGAAACCCACGGTGGGCCCATGCAGGGGACAGCTCTGCTCAGGGACCCACGAGCACAGGGATACACACTGGGATGCACACTGGGATGTATGAGCACAGGGATGCAGGTTGGGACGTACACAAGGATGCACCTGGGGATGCACGAGCACAGGGATGCACCCACACGCGCAGGGTTGTTGCACATTGCACAGGCACATCCGGGGCTGCACGCACGCGTGCCCTGGGATGCACAAGTATGTCAGCTCCATCACCTTCCCAGCACAGAAGGGTTTACGGCCAGGAGGTGAGAGAAGAAGTCCTCACCCAGGCCGGACACCGGTCACTGTGCCCTGGGCCCTGGTGCAGGCTCTCGCAGCACTGCTTCAAGGCCGCGATTGCGTATCGAGAGCACCAATATCGCTGCCTCGTGTGTTTCGTGGCACGTGTTTTGTGGCTAACTCACTGTTTGTAAATAATGGCAGGGCCGTTGCTGAGTCACAGCGCTGCGGCTGAGAGCCAGCAGGGATCTGGGACTGGTTTTGCCCAGTGGTAACAAGGGCACTTCCCTCTGCAGGGGTAATTTTCCTCAGGGACACTCCAAATTCACACTCCAAGATCTCACCTTGTGACTTCCACCCCTTTGCACTGGGTGGAAACAGGCTGGTAGAGCTCAAACCCAGCACTGGGATGAGCTGGTGGGACCCTACAGGGACTGGTGGTTCCCAGGACCCACCACCCCAGAATACCCCATGGGCATGGCACTGTCTGATGCAAATTGTGAGCTTCAGAGCTGCTTGTGCCTGGAGATGGGCCAGGCTGGGGCTCACCCGGCTGTGCCTTTTCCCAGATCCATGTTTCTGCGTAGCTGACCTTGCGCAAGAAGCCCTCCGTGCTCCTCTTGCCCATGCACTGGCTCGGGTACCTCCCCTGGGGTGGCACGCAGCCCAGGCCAGCCCCCGTGTTTGCTCAGCAGTGGGGTGGCATCGGTGAGCGTCATGAGATCACTGGACACTCTCTGTGCCCTTGAATCATCCCCATTCTCCCCCCAAGTGAGGCTCGGTGCAGACAGCTGGATCTCAAACCCCCAAAGTACTAGGGCACCAGCAGCAATGGGGGCATGTGGTGGTGCAGGGCTGAGCATCTGGGGGCAGACAAACCTCCAGGGTCTACATTTCTCAGGCTAAAACATTGCTTCAAAGGATGAAGCTCGGCTTATGAGCCCCCTGTTCCCATCAGCAGCCCCCTGAGAAGCCCGGGACACCAGAGCTCTTAAACAGTCCCTGAATGATGCCAGGACTCAAGACAGGGCAGAGCCTGAGACCAAATTCCCATCTGATCAAAACGAGGGGGAATCTTGGCCAGGGATCTGAGCAATTGCAGGATCACAGCCACGACCTAACGAGAAGGTCTGATGTTTCTGTGCTGCTGACCAGAGCCAAGGGTTGGAGCTGTAACTTCTCATTTCTAGCACCCCCTCTCAGGTGGCCACAACCCTGACAACATCTTCCCAACTTAGCAATACAGACTTGTTCCACCATGGCAGCTCAGCAAGACTCGAGTAGAAAATTCAAGCTGATGATGCAGTGCAGGAGCAGGACAAAGAGATAAAAGTTAAACCTGGTGACAGCCACATAGTAAAAAATGGTAACAGAGCTGGTGGCAACAGCACAACAAATTCCAGATGGTCCAGCAGCAAGAAGGAGAGCCCAGAGAAACACCAGATCATCGATACAAAACCATCAAGTCATTGTAAGGAAATGGTGAAAGGCACGGACTCACCTGGTGCTGAATTAAGTAACTGGTGGTAAATCCCTCAAAAGTTACCTTTGGAAGGAGACAAGAGAGTGAAATTAGTATAGAAATGACAGGGGGAAAAAAACCCCAAACCCAACAGAACACCATTGGTATTGTAAAGGCAACAGGCAGTGACAAAAGAGGCTCTGGATAGGAATTATTTGACCAGCTGGTTTTTAGGATAATGGGTTAACTAAAGGTTTGGGTGAGCAATGAGTACACATGATGGAGATCAGATGGTTTGGAGACATCTGGACATTTCAGACGCTGGCTGCCTGGCAAGTGATTTATACAGGGAGCCACAATCCAATGGGAGGAACAGGTCGATCGTTTGCTCTTCAGGTTTATTACCAAAATCCATGGGGAAATTATTCTTTTCACTCAACATGAAGTATCTTTGTTCCTGTTGTAGCTGCCTGACTAGGATTTTTCCTTGGTTGCTCATTCGAAACCTTCTGCTGCGGAACTGACAGTGGGTGAAAAAAAAAAAAATCCAAACTGAAAACTAGGGAAGAACTGCAGATCAACAGCAGCTCCACCTGAGGACAGTGGCTGGTCAAACGCAACCCTCCCATCTGAGATGGAGACCCTGACAGGACTGCAAGGGGATGTGGATGGGGAAGAGCATGTTGCTGGTGACATCTTGTAAGAACTGCACTACAAGGGTGTAACCCAGGCCATCAAATAGTCACCCCACGGGGACAAGGATCTCACAGCTTGGAGCTTCACGGAGGCCGGTGAAGGTGAGGGCACACTGGCACTGCCCCTCACCTGAGGTCAACACTTGTTTGCACGCCCCACAGCATATCTTCTCTTCCCTGCCAGACCTGCCCACTGGGTCTCACCTCTCCCCATAGTCCTCATCAGGTATATGGACATACTGTCATGGTGTAGACAACAGCTCTACTGTGACCCTCACGTAGGCTGACCCTCAGCAGTCACCACGCAGTCTTATCCCACCAATTCACCAGCATCTTCAGTGAGAGAGGAGCACGTGGAACCACAACCCTACCACAAAACAACTTTGCTGTCCCCTGGATTTGCCCTGAGACAAGGACAGAGATGGGTCACCTGAGGGAGCTGGAGGAGTTGCTCCCACAAGAAGGGGAAGATGCGAGGCAGGGAGAAGGAGGAATGCCAGCCAGCCAAAACTGTGTGTTCCAGCTGCCGTGGGAACGTTATCACCCAAAAATGGGAATTAAACAGCACAAAGAAACTCTGAATGACCGAGGTACGGCCGAAAGGCTGAACAGCATCTGCGTCTTGTCACCTGCTCCAACGGCTGCCTGACTCACCCGTCAGAGGCACGCGTCCAGCAGCCTAGCAATTAGCCGCCCTCCTCCTTCAAGTCCAGGGGAGAGGTAAAACCAGCAGAGTACAGAGGAAAGCGTCCCCCGGGGAGCCTGAATCAAGCCTCACTTTAGAAACAGCCCATGAAATGCGACAGAAATGATGAACTGCTCAGCTCAGCCCCACGCAAAGGACACAGCATCCTGTACCTCCTGCTTCGCTCAGTCAAGGACCATAAATACCACCAGCCTCCCCGCAGGGATCTGCTCAGCAGGACCTGGGCTCCTCCAAGCTCCTTTGCACATACCGGCATTGGTGCCTGAGCTGGGATCTATTCCTGCCTGTAGGACAGTGAGCAACTGCATCTGCTATATTTAGAGCAAACAGTCAGTACTCCATGCGTTTAAACGGTCACCAGCATTCTCATTTGATATATAAATACCTCTGAGTTTTGAAAGCAATTGGCTTTAAAAAGAAAACTGCCTTCCCAGTCACCCTCAGCCCATAACTGTTGAGCAGGGGGGCTAATTTCAAATGAAAAAATAAATGATGCCTTTTCTCTAAGCCAACTCAGGAAGAACAGCTCCTGACAGTGGCTGGTATTATTCGCGTGGTGATGCTTCGTGTTGGTAGAAGGGTTTAAACACAGCGGTGAAGCAAAACACTCGGTGCAAAGGGGCACCGTCCTCCACCTCCCAGCCTCAACCACACACCATCTTGAGCCACCTCTTCCACTCACCGGTCAGTTCATGACAGAGTCCCATTTGTTCCCCCTCTTCCAGCTTCACAGCAGTCCCAGCCCCAACATGAGATTTCTGCCTCTCTTCCTCCAGATCCTCCAGTTTCCAGCCCAGGCTCCCAGCCCAGGTCCCAGCTTGGTTTCCCTCTGACTGCTGTCAGCCGTGCCTTCTCCCTCTGGCAGAGCCTGGTCCTGCATTAAGCATCTTTAAGGCATTATAAAGACCACGTCCCCGTCACTCGGTTCCCTTGACATAGTGCCTCTGCTTGCATTGAAGTCAAACAAAAGACACCAACTACTGGAAAAAACACATTGGAAAGCTGGGATCTAAAGCAGACAGCAAAACCCTGCTGCGGTTATCGATTTAACATGGCAAAAAGCAACTGTCTCCCTAAGATAAGGCTGGAAAGGGAGGGATGAGCTCAGGCTTGGGACACTGAGGGGCTGCAAGCAGCTGCCAGACCAGCACAAGGTGGCTCCTGGGACCCCTTCTCCTCACCCTGCCCTGGGCATGCGGGACCCCACGGGTTGCCCTTCTTCCTACCTCCTGTGCAGGGCTTGGGTGTGAGGTGGGGTTGCTGGGGAGTCGCAGGAGAACAGCCTCAGCTCAGGCCCAGGCCAAGACCCAGCCCCAAGCCCAGCTCAGACCTGGCCCAGGCTCAGTGAAAAGCCCAGCCCCGGCTCCAGCACAGTCCCAGCGCCAGGCCCAGCCCAGCCCCTGACTCTGGCGCAGGCCCAAGTTCGGGAAAAGGCCCAACTCAGCCCCTGGCCCTGGCCCAGGCCTCAGTCCAGGCCCAGGCCTAGGCCTAGGCCAATCCCAGGCCCCGGCGCAGGCCCAGCCGCAGGCCCGGTCCCCAGCCCGGGATAAGGCGCAGCGCAAGCGGCTGGAGGCGCGGTGCGGGGCGGTGCGGCTCGGCCGAGCTCCGCCCCGCTCCCCTCCGTCACTGAGCAGCGCCGCGGCCGCTGGCCGGGGTCCGCCATGGCCTCGGGGGCCGCCGCCGCCGCCCGCGCCGCTGAGGAGCCGCCGCCGCCCGAGCCTCCCGCCGAACAGAAGCCGCCGCTGCCGCCGCCGCCCGCGCAGGAGGAGTTCTCCTTCCTGCCGCTCGTCCACGACATCATCAAATGGTAACTGCCCTGCACCGGGCCTGACCCGGCCGCCTCGTCCCTGCTCCCGCCACCCCCCTTCGAGTGATGCTCTCCCACCCCCAGCGTCCTCAAGATGCCCTGAGCAGGGAGCGGGGCAACGGGATCCCCCTGTAATGATGTTTTCCAGCCCTCAACGTCTCCAGGGTGCCCTGGGTGGGCAGCAGGGCAATGGGATCCCCTCTTTGAATGAAGCTCTTCCACCTCCTCAGGCATGCCCTGCGTGGGGAGCAGGGCTATGGGGTTCCCCCTTTAACAATGTTTTCCCACTCTTAGTATCATCGGGGTGCTTTGAACAGGGAATGAGGCAATGGGATCTTCATTCCATTATGTTCTTCGGACCCCAGCATCCATGGGGTACCCTTGAGAGAGACAAGGAGATCCTCCTTCAAATTATGCTCTCCAATGGCCAGCATCCTCAGGGTGCCCTGGGTGGGTAGCGGGGTGATGAGGTCACCCTTGTTAGTGATACTTTCCAACCTTCCAGCATCTTCTTTGCCCTTCTTCTCCCATCCAGAGTTCCTGGGACGAGTGTCAGAGGGTGGTGGCATGACCCCAAGTGCATCTCCATTCTGTCACGCCAGTAGCTGGGTGGTGGTCAGGTCACGAGGGTGGTGGAGGTGTTCCCATGGCCCAGGTACACAGCCTCACCGTTACACGCAGGAGGAAGAGCGTTGTACGTGTGTGAGGTTATTGCTCCATGTAACCTTGCTGTTTGGCTGATAACGGGATCAGAAGGTACAGGCTGTGCTGGGGCAGGAGTGCTGCCCGTGACTGGGAAGCTGTAAAAAGGAGGATGGCCTCTGCAGAGCTATGGGTTCAACTGTTCTCTTCCCGGTCCGAGATACGTGCTGTAGTTGTAAAAGGGACACGTACAAGGGTCCCAAGAACTGTCATGTGTCTGTCCCGGACTGTCTGTCTCTCTCTCTGCAGCCTGAGCTATGGCAAGGAAAGACTGAATCCCCCCCTGACACCAGTTCAGATACAGAATGGGCACGAGAACACAAACCTTCTGATTTCCCTCAGTTTCCCCATTGTGCTGGGCGTGGGCAGTTCTCCCAGACCTCAATTCTGCCCGACCTGTCCACACCACAGAGCAAGGCCGAGACCATTGCCAGGCACGTGCACGTACAGCAGCGGAGTGGGCAGTAGCCATGGGCTGACACCTCCCAGATTCCTGTGTGTCACTGAGCAGGTCACGATGACCCGCAGAGGACAGTCCCTAGGGATATCTTGTGCCATGTCCCACTGAACCACCCACTCCTGCTACCCAGCTACCTCTCTCAGCTTCACACACGGCATTTCCCGGGCGGCTTGAGCAGACGTAGGTCCCCTGAGCAGTGCTGCGGGCGGGTGGGACCACAGGGCCAAGCGGTGGGATGTGCTGCCTCATGTCCCTGACAGATGGCAAACGTATTATCCTTTAACACCGCCGCTCGTCGCAGAGCCCAGCCCTGCTGTTTTGACACTGACTCAGCCGTGAAGACACACGTCCAAGGTGACTCTGTGCTCGGGAGCGAGGATGTATCGCGTACATCTGCTGACATTCAAGGACACGTGCTCTTTCCTGTTGTCTGGGTCCGGAGAAAGTTTCCCCGAGCAGGACTTGCTGGTATTTTCAGCCTTGTACGGTCAAGTGGCATCGCCGTTGAGGTCCCAGCGTGTGGCTTCGTCGCACCAGTCTGTGCTGGGATGATGGAGAGCACTCTGCGTCTCAAGGCAGGTCGTGGTCCCAGTCCATCAGCACAGGCTGCGGTCGGACGTTGAGCTGAATCCTGTGTTAACTGCAGGCAGCCGCAGCCTCTTCCCGCACCTCCTCACCCCTCTTTTCCAAGGGGGAGTCACTTCAGAGCAGGAAAACCACCTGCCAGAGGAAAAAAAAACCCAACACCCCAAACCTGGAATAACGATTCCTTTGGCTCAACCAGCTAGACAGGCCGCTGTCTGTGTGGGGACGGGAACAAGGCTGGGGGAGACCTGGGGTGGGGAGGACATTCCCCTCAATGCCAGCCTGTGAATTAAAGGCAGTGCCAGCCCATCCTTCCCCAGGCGTGCCGTGGGGTTGCGTGCCTGTGTTTTTCCACTGCCGACCTGACCGTGGATGCCTGCATAATGGGGATACATTATAGTGCCAGCTGCGGTTTTATTTAGAAGGGAGTAATGAATATTTTGTTCCAGCAGGCTTTTGAAACCAACGGCGACCATCTGGTTAAAACTTTCGCTCTCAGCCATGTCATGATGCCTCAGAGTTCTAACGGAGCATCTCTCTGGCCTGGTCACGCCAAGTGGATTTTATTTTTAGGTCTGGCTATTGAACAGGCTCCCAGTGTTCAAAGACCGTTAGAATCCCTCTCGCATTATTTCACGGGCGCCCTGGAAGCGGGGACTCGGTAAAACTTCTCGCTGGTGCTAACGAGGGATTGAGGGCAGGCACTGCCTTGGTCGACACTGATCCCTGAAAAGCACAGGGCTGGCTGCAGAACCCACTGTGCTGCACTTAAAAAAAATAATTAAAAATAAGCCATTACTTCTTTTTTATTTGGGATCTATCCCCAGAGAGTCGTTTTAAAGCTCCAAAGCACCGTTTTCTCTGCCATTGGATACTCTCTGATAATTTGGGGAACAGTTTCAGTTTTCTACTCTCAAGCTGTCTGACTGCATTGATTGGGGTTTGTTTTTTTTTTACTACAGCAGCAACAGATCACAGGTGAGACTGAGATATTTTTCCAGGTGCCTACACACAACAGACACATAATCTTCCCTTCCCCAAAGAGAGATAAGGGAGTTCAAACAGAGGGAGAATTTACACAGCTCCATGGTAATGCTTTAAAGCTGCAGACAGGCTCCTAACCCTGTTGATAGGCCCTGAGGTAACTGGATTCTGTGCTGGAAATGAGCAGGAAACCAGTTTGCCCTAGAGGCTACCCAGTCTGTGTGTCTGTCTGCGTGCATTTTATTGGGGTAGGTGAATTAGATGTGTGTAGTTGGATACCAAGAGCGGGAGTTTCCTGCTGAATTCCAGTTTAAGCTCTGGTCACCTTGGAAATGACAGTCACCCCAGCAGGCTGTTCACTTTCCAGTAGGAGAATTGAACGGTGTCTCAATTTTCTCCCCTCTGCAGCATGGACAAGGACAGCCAGGATGTTCACCAGGTGCTGAACGAGCTCAAGAACAAGTTCCAGGAGATGAGGAAGCTGATCAGCTCCATGCCCGGCATCGGTGTGAGCCCAGAGCAGCAGCAGCAGCAGCTGCAGAACCTGCGGGAGCAGGTCCGGACCAAAAATGAACTGCTGCAGAAGTACAAGAGTCTTTGCATGTTTGAAATCCCCAAGGAGTAGGAAGGGCTCAGCTCTGCTCTCCAGGTCTCTGAGGAGATACCTCCCCTCCTGGCTGAACAGGAGAGAGAAAAAGGGAGGAGAAGGCTACTTCTCTTTTCTTTTATGCTTTGCTTTTTTTTTTTGGTGGTGTTGCTGTGAAGTGGTGTCTGTGAGGATCACAGGCAGGTGGGACACTGAACCAGAGCACAGTGACTACAGAGGGACATTGGCTTTGATCTGCTGTAGGACTGTGCATTTCTATGGCCATCTCTTCTGTTTTCTCTCGGGGTGGGGTGAGGTTTGTTTTTTACATTCAAGCAAGCAAAGAGGCATGATGTTTTCTCCTGTCTTAAGGGTCAAAGTACCTCCTGGTTAACTTCAGCGAGAAAAACAGGGGCATTTTCTGCAATTTTTTTCACTTAAAAGTAGCCAAACAGCAAAAGGGAGCAAAAGAGGGAAGCGTGAGCTGTTTGGCCCCGCTCCTGGGAAGGGTCTCTGGGGCACTCTCCAGCCTGTGTATGTCGAAAGAAGAATAGTTGCTTTAAATTACTTCTGTGTTTCTCTCTCTCTCTCTTTTTAAACTAGTGATGGTTGCGTCTGAGGTGAGTAAAGATTTAGAAATCCTGAAGTGCCCCTCCTGTGTCTTCACTGGGTGGATGTGGGCTTGAGCAGGGGCAGGAGTTGGGCAGCACAGAGGACATGTGTAGTCTATGCCCAGCTTCTGTGTCTCAACAGTGCTTTTCTGGAAGCAGGGTGACCAGAGAGAGCCAAGCAGGGACTAGCAGGAGTGGATTTTGGTGGGTTTTGGGTGCCTAAGTCTCCGTGGGTGAGTAGGCAGTCTGGGGGGTATCTGAAAGCAGGGGAAGGGTGAGCAGAATCCAAACAAAGGGCATAAGTGACCTGGGCTTTTAGTTATTCCACACATGACAGAGTCAGGCTTAACAGGACGGGTCAGTTCCACATCTGAAGTGCTCCAGGGGCTTCCCACAAACACAGGCACTTGAGCAGCTTGAACATTTGCCAACGGCTGATGGAAAGCCCTTGAATGTCATGTCACTGGCGGATCCCAGGGCTCTCTGCCTTCTCTTCTCCTGCTGTGAGCTCTTAGGGTGGCAGATGACCAGCTGGTCAGCAGCACCACATCTCACCAACTAACCAAGACGTGACGGGACCTTGAATCTCGCTGAATTGTGCTGAGAGATGGTGTGGGTCAGTAGGAGAAGAAGTGAAAAACCACCTAGTGAAATACAGTGTCTGTTGAGAACCAGCCTCTGAGAGCAGGTAGCACTGGTGCTTTCAAAAGAAGAGAAGCAAAGTCTGTTTGGGTGGGGTTTTGCCTTCCTAAACTAAAAGAAGACAAGTAATTCTGCTCGCTGGGAGCTGGGACGGTTGGGACACGCCTGTAGCCTAGAGATTACTCTGTCCCCACTAGAATCCTTCACTAGTACTTACTTTGGGAAGCTGCCAGCGTGTAAACTCTGTGTATAGCAGAACACCGAGGTAAACAAAGCACAATGTACACTTTTTATTGCTGACATTACCCTCCTGCCAGCCATTGCCTGTCCCAGCTCAATAAATTCTTCTGTCTCATACCTGGACAGTGGTTTCCTTTCTTTTGCCAGTGGCTGTTCCTGTGAAATCGGGGCACATGCAGAGCTGGAAGGAACAACGTGTTTCCAAAGAAATGCCTGGCACTTAACACAGGAACAAGTTAACTCTGTCAACTTGAATCCAAGTTTCAAAGGAAACCGAAGTGGTTTGGTTTGCGGTCTCGCTCGCCCACCCACCTTAGTGGGTTGGATAGGTTATTTTTTTTTGCTATTAATATGTACTCGGAGTAGATTTATTCTGCTGCTTGAGAGGGGGGGGACGGGGGTTGAAAATGAGCTGAAGCAGAAACTGGAGCCAGGGAAAGCTGTTCTTGGAGGAGCTTTTCCATTTCACTTCTAGCAGCGGTTCCTGCGACTTGTTATTGGGCAGAGATTAAAAAGCATCAGATGCAAAGGTGACCTTTTGAGCAAAGCACTTCCTTTGCTCATGTTGCAAAATAAAAACAGTATCTTGGACGGGGGCACGCATGAATCACTCCGTGTTGACATCATTAAACTGCGCTTAGTTAATCAGGAAAAAGCATGAAACACAATCAGCTTTTTATACCGGGGGTGATGTCAGACCGCCGGGTTTCTGTGGTGAATGACATGCCAATGCCCAGCGTGTCACGGGGCTGGCGGGATCGTCACTCGGCGTTAGTGAAGTGAGGAAAGAGTCCTGGCTCGGTGACCCGTTTGAGTAACTGACTCTGTGTCTGGCCCCTCATCACCCTGTGTGGCAAGAACCCGTCTGCTTGCAGAGGCAGAAACCTTTGCACTGGGAGTCGGAGAAAATGGGGTAATAAAGGGAGCGAGTCGAGGGGCTGTTTTTAGCACCTCAGAGCTGGGCTTGGGTCTGGGTTTAACCAACAGGATGGGGTTTTGCTACGGGGCAGGGCGACGAAGCAAAGGCAGAGCCACAGGTGTTGTTTTAAAAAGGTTTTATTAATTTGTAGAAAAAATAAAACATCAAGTTTCACCCACGGTAGAAACACTTGAAGATTTTTTTGTTTTGTTTTGTTCATGTCAATGACCAACAATACCTACATAAAGTGCCTATTATTGTCTTACTTAAAAAACCCTTCCCACTACCCCCCTCCCTCCCCAAATCTTGCAAATCAGACAAGACATATGTAAACAAGAGTCAGTTTTTTGGTCCATCGGGGCTGTAACTCCGCAACGTCTTTGCGACAGCTTAGGAGTGTCTTCTGCACGTGTTCTGCAGACACAGATGAACACACGACACAGAGCCACAGTCCGTGCACAGCTTCTCAAGTTAAAAAAAACAAAACCAAAACAAACCCAAACAACAAGAAAAACTCATGCCCAATGCCCCAAGCAGGTACTGGCAGGCCCCTGCCCTCCCTCCTGAGGGCAGTGCCCGAGGCTGGGTGGTTTGGGAGGGGAAGAACTGCCAAGGTCCGTGCCCTCCTTGCTCATCCTCCCACTGTCTGGCAGC
The DNA here is from genome assembly GCA_025331215.1 of Actenoides lindsayi. NCBI lineage: Eukaryota > Metazoa > Chordata > Aves > Coraciiformes > Alcedinidae > Actenoides > Actenoides lindsayi. Next base: position 6,370 of record WTSP01023466.1, on the reverse strand, counting down.
TCATCCTTTCCATGTCTCTCTGCATGGAGGAGGCTGGTCCCAGCAGCACCCCCCCCCTCCTGCCCTCCAAAGTCTCCCCTGAGCTCCCAAAATTCACCCCCAGGGGAGGGAGCTGATGGAAGTGATCCCTCGGGAGGAGAGAGGCTGGGGAAGAGGCAACCCCCTTCTCTTCCCGGGTGGGCACCTGCCCGCCCTCCTTCCTGCCCAAAGTCAATTTGGAAACGAGCATCTTTCCCCCCTCCCTTCCTTCCTTCTTTCTTTCCTTCCTTCCTTCCATCCCGGCAAGCAGGGGGCTCCTAACTGATCACACAACGGTCCTTCTCCTTGCCGTGCCCACCGCCGATGGCTTTCTCCCGGATGTACATGAGGTCGCTGTGGACACTTGGTCGCCGGGCGAAGGGAGCCACGATGCCGTACGCTTCCTCCGTGCTGCCCCGGCCCCCCTCTTTCAACAGCTTTTTGCCTTTCAGTGCTTTCTTATGCAGGATGTCACAGTACTGGACCGAGACCTTGCGGTGCAGGTCCGGGCTCATCTCACTGGGCAACTTGGCCATGGCGAAGAGCGCCTGGAACATCTGGTCCAGGCTGCTGTTCTTCTTGGCCGAGATCTCGAAGTAGGCACATTTTTTGGGGTCCCCTCCCACCAGCTGCTCGATCTCCCGGGGTTGCACCTCCCGGTAGAAGTCCCGGTCGCCCTTGTTGCCACAGATGACTAGGGGCACCTCTATGTTCTCCTTGGTTTTGTTCTTCAGGCATGACTTGGTCTCCAGGATTTGCTGCTTCAGGCGCTGCACCTCCTCAAAGGAGTCCCGGTTGTCCAGGCTGAAGACAAGGATGAACACGTCTCCTGGGGACAAAGAGGGGGAACGTGAGACGGCTGCAGGGATGGGGACACACCGAGACCGGCTGCCTAAACCATCTAGAGACTTGGGGAGGGAAGAACCGAGCAACACCTGGGTCCCGCATCATCCCATCCACTCAGTGCAAGGAGCAAAGTTGCCCACCCCGTGCACTCACAAAATCCTACTTCCCTCCTCCCGGGACTGGAGAACCATCTCCAAACAGGGCAAGAAAGCCTGAAATCTGGCAAGGGACCCCTCCCCCTCCCCCTCCTTTCTTCCTGGTGATCCCCATCCAAGTACCTGTGAGGATGGAGAGGCGGCGCATGGCGGGGAAGGGGTGGTTGCCCGATGTGTCCAGGATGTCGAGCTGGTAGACCTCGCCGCGGATGCTGTAGAACTTGCGGTGGAAGTCCTCGATGGTGGGCGTGTATTGCTCCTCGAAGCGGCCGGTGAGGAAGCGCGAGACGATGGCCGTCTTGCCCACCTTGGAGGAGCCCAGGATGACCATGCGGTAGCAGTTCTTGGTGGGGATGCTCAGCTCAGCCTCGCTGGGACACATCTTCTTGATCATCGCTGCCAGTTTCATTGAAGCTGGGGAAGGGGCAGCTTGTGCCGAGAGGAAGGAGAAGGACGAGGAGGACGAGGAAGGCGGTGTCTGCCCGGCTCTCAGCCCCTCTCCCTTCGCAGGAAAGGCCGGTGTGAGCTCGGCACGGCCGCCGCCGCGTTATATGGAGGCGGCAGCGCCCGCCCCTCGGCGCGTCACGGCCCCGGGGCTGAGTCAGTGCGGGGCTTCGCGCCCGGCCCGCTCCCCGCTGCCGCCCCGGCCGGGCTCCCGGCGCTGCGCACACCGGACCCGGTCGCCGCTCGGTTCGCGCTCCCGGTTCGCGCTCCAGGGGCTGAGCAGCCCGCTCCCGTTTCTAGCCCGGTTCGCGCTCCCTGTGCTGATCAGCCCGGTCCCGTTTCTAGCCCGGTTCGCGCTCCCGGTGCTGATCAGCCCAGTCCCGTTCCTAGCCCGGTTTGCACTCCAGCGGCTGCGCAGCCCGGTCCCGTTTCTAGCCCAGTTCGCACTCCTGGTGCTGATCAGCCCGGTCTTGTTTCTAGCCCAGTTTGCACTCCGGTGCTGATCAGCCCGGTCTTGTTTCTAGCCCGGTTCGCACTTCAGGGGCTGATCAGCCCGCTCCCGTTTCTACCCCGGTTTGCACTGTCCCGTTTCTAGCCCGGTTTGCACTGTCCCGTTTCTAGCCCGGTTTGCACTCCTGGTGCTGATCAGTCCGGTCCCGTTTCTATCCCGGTTTGCACTCCCTGTGCTGATCAGCCCGGTCCCGTTTCTATCCCGGTTCGCACTCCTGGTGCTGATCAGCCCGGTCCCGTTTCTAGCCCCGTTTGCGCTGTCCCGTTTCTAGCCCTGTTCGCACTCCCGGTGCTGCGCAGCCCGGCCCCGTTCGCAGCGCGCTCCGCGCTCCCGGTGCCGTTTACAAGCCGATCCCTTCGCCGCTCGCCCCGGAGACCCGGCGCTTTCCCTCCGTCCCGTTCGCAGCCCCTGCAGCCGGGGTCGGGGCTCCGGGGGGCTCCGCACGCCCCCGCAGCGGGGTCGCTCCCAACGAGACCCTTTTACCGGGCACTCTGCCGCGGGCGCAGACACTCGGGACGAGGGGTGCCGGGGGGGGTCCCGGACCCGGGACGGGGGGTGCTGGGGAGGGATCCCAGACCTCGGACGGGGGATACCGGAGAGGGGTCCGGAACACGGAGTACCGAGCGCGGTGACGCTGCAGCGCCGGCTCCCCCCGCTAGAGGTCAGCGCGGGCAGGGCGAGCAGGGCGAGCAGGGCGAGCAGGGCGAGCAGGGCGAGCAGGGCGAGCAGGGCAGGCAGCGGGGGCAGCGCACCCTCCGCACTGCCCCGGGCAGGGCTGGGGAAGCTCGACCTGAGGGTTGAGCCACCGCACAGGGCCCTGCAGCCCCTGTGAGGCAGTGGGGGGCTGCCCGGAGGAGGAGGCGAAGGAAGGATGCTGGCAGGGATGCAGGCACAGCGCAGGCAGCAGTTCCCCCGGGGCTGGCAGGGTGCGTGGGGCTGCTTTGTATCAAAGGCCTGGTCTTGTCGGGTGCTGAGCTGCTGAGTGTAACTGGAGCTGGTCCAGGCAGCTCCTGACACAGCAGGGCTGCCGCGTGTTTGACTGAACCAGCATCTTCCTGAGCACCTGGGCAACGGTCCTGAGGGAAAGGGCAGTGGTGTTGTGCTGGGGGAGTCTCTTCCATCAGTGCCCCAGGAAAAGCCAAGCTTTTCTTTCCCATCAGGCTGATGAGAAAGTTTGAATCAAAAAAACCCTGTGAGGATCTATGAGAAAAAAACCCAAACCATCACAATAAAACAAACCAAAAACCTTAACAAAAGATGATGCTTCAATAAGGTTCGGGAGAGCAGAAGCCTCAGCTACAGCACCAAGAAGGACCTCGGGGACAGCTGGAACACGGGCATTTGTGGAGCATGATACATTTCATCAGCACGGCTTGGAAAATGGATGCTGCTGACCTTTTCATCTCCCCTGAGCGTGGTCTCACTCTCAACTTAAACACTGTCCAAAGAATTACAGAGGAATCGTGATCATCTGTGGGGTGAGAGGGAGCAGCAGACTAAACAGCCCCTTGCAGCCCTGTCCCTGCCCGCGGGGAACCATCCTGCCTGGCGGCAGAGGCACAAGGACACTTTGGGGACAGAAAGTGGGACAGTTTCCCATGCTTATTGATCTGTGTGCGAGACAGCAAAGAGGTTTAATAGCCGATTACAAAGCATGGATGTATCACCCCAAAATAACAAAAAGATCATTTAATTGAAGTGGTTGATGGAAAACAACAGGGGGAAGAGGAAGCGCCAAGCGCCGGGGGACAGACAAATCGAATGTCTTGATTGGTGTTTATTGTTAACCGTAAAACTATTAATAGTGCCAGGAACAGGTAAAAATAGCCTCCTCGAAGCCTACTCTCAGGTTAACAGTCTTCAGCGACGGAAAATCCATTTGCTCCCTCCAAAAGGCTCTTTGGCGACAGCAAAGGCAGAGAGCACCACGAGGCAGCTGTGCCGCTGGGATCCCGTGGGCTCAGCTCAGGGGATGTGGGGTGCAACTGGAGCCAACCTGCCAGGATCCCTCCAGAGCAAGGACAGGGATCTCGGGTGGGTGAAGGAGAGCCGACGGCCGTGGGAGCTCCCGGGGAGAGGACGTGGGTACTGCCAGTGCTATCCCAGAGTCCAGCTCCTTGCGGAGTCACACAGAGCCTAAGGAGAGGAGCATTACGTGGCGTTAGGCTGAGTCCCCCAAGATCATCGGGAAATTTGTCTCCCAGCAGAAGCAGAGCACATTTGCCAGGGGCTGGCTGCTGATGATTGATGACAAAGGATCCACCTCGCTGCGAGGCAAAGCCTTCCCACGGTTATGACTCTGTTAAAAATCACCACCTGTCTCTGACCTGATTGTAAATAGCCCCAGTCTTAAGCGGGGGCAGGTAAACTAGCATTTTCCCCCCACGGCTGTTGTACTGCCTGCACAGAGTTGGATCCTGCCATTTGTGGGGTGTTTTGCTCCTCGCCTGGTTTTGGAGCTCTTTTTTTTGCTCACGCAGCTGCTCGGTACAGCAAGAGCTGCGGGCAGGCTGCTGGGCACGAAACCCAGCCACCACAGACACCTTTAATGGTATCAAACATCTACAGCACAGTTCAATCCCCATGTTCTCGCTGTTCTTCTCCTTATTTGCACCCTCCTGGGTTTACCGGTCACTTGCCAACAAACAAAACTTGCCCGGTGGCCACAAGCAAGTGACTGGGGAAAGGAAATTCCACGGAAGTCACACAAACATCCCGTCGACAGAACATGTGGCTCCCCAGGGTCTGGCTTGGACGAACTGTACGAGCAGCAAAATAGACTTTGCAGCAGCACCAGCCTATGCAAAAATCTAGGAAGCAAAATGTACCAGGAGGCAGGAGCAAGCATCACGCTGCCCGGCCCAGGGACAGGCGAGCCGGGGGATACTCGGAAAAGAACAAGTACAACAGAACATGACTTTGATTCCAGAGTGTGCTGTGAGGCCAGGAAGCAGCGTCACCTCAGAGCTGAGCTGATCTTCATTCCCAGCTGGGTCCTGAGGGTCCAAGCGGTGAAAAAAAAGTCACAACTGGAAGAGCTGTTTGTGCCTTTCCCACCCCGGCACACACAGACCCCACGGACTCTCCCGGGCCATGAAGAGGAGGAGCACATCCCACCCGAGCTCCTGATCTTTGCTGTTAAGATGCTCCATGTCTTACTGAGGGCTTGTCCCTTGCACAGCAGCAGCACACGGCATTCTCCGGGCCAGGGCTTTGTGAGCACACACACTGAACCAAGCCCCCTCCCCAGCCGGGCTTTCCTGACTCCCCAATTCCTGTTTTTCTCCCCCAGGAGAGGGACCTGTTCTTCATGCAGCTCCCCTCTCCCTCCCTGTTCAGCGTACAGCCCGCTGCTCGTCAGCTCGCTCACAAATAACCAGCGTGGGCTGTGTGTCTCCCAGCACTGCTGGTGAGCACTGGGGGTTTGTGGGACCCCAAATCCTCCCCTGGGATCGGAGAAGGAGCGAGAGGCTGGAGGAAGAGGGGAGCAGCTGGGTAGGGAAAGGAAGAGAGGCTTTAGCTATAGCTCTTGCTTGTCCCCCTGGGGAAAAGCGTCTGATTAAATCAAGATGCAGCATCCAAGTTTGCTATTCATTCCCTATATTATTAGCTTGTCTCATTTTATTAAATCTCCTTTAAGGCTTTTTCAAAAGAAGCACGTAATCCACAACATATAATTTTCCCCAGATGAGATACGATGCTGAAGCGGGCTGCTCTGTCACTGGGGACCAGGGGGTGGGTTTATTTGTTTCCTTCCCCCGCCCCCTACTTCTTTAGCAACACTTTTCATGTCTCTTGACTCCTTTTAGCATTTGGAATTTGATTAATACAGACTTTGAAAGCCTGAGACATGTCTCAGATCCCCAATTCTTTGAGTCATCCAGGCAAGGGCTGGTGAGAGCTCCCCTGGAGATGCCATCCCCGCGCCCGGCACCACACAGCTCCCAGAGAAGGTTTGTGCCACATCGTGGACTCTGGACTTTCTGCATTTGTCCCCCTTCTCCCATCCTTGGTGTGTGCTTGCTCTGATAAAGTCATCAAGAGCCCAGGGCAGGGTCTGAACCCCTGTATCATGGTGCAAAGCCAGGGAAGAGTCAGGTCACTCGGTGCCACTGCTTTCCTCATCCACAGAGCAAACACAACAGAGTCAGATGGCTGAGAACGTGGAGAGAGCTGGGCTTCTGGTGGTACCACCACACAGGGAACTTGGGGATGGTGCCTCACTCTCCTGCCACGGAAACATCTCCCCTCTGAGTGCACTGAGGTGACATTGACCCATTATAGAATCACAGACTGGTTTGGGTGGGAAGGGATTTTCAAGGTCATCTGGTCCAACCCCCTGCAGGGAGCAGGGCCATCTGCAACTAGAGCAGGGTGCTCAGAGCCCCGGCCAACC
>WTSP01023465.1:0-35508 GCA_025331215.1 Actenoides lindsayi | reverse complement strand
GGGGCAGGGAAAGGGGGCAGGGGGCGGGCGAGTGGATGGCATGTTATGGTTCCTGCCGTGCGCGGCCTACACAGAGCCCAAAGGAGACTCCAAGGAGGTTCCCAGCTCAGCGTGAGAATCACAGAATCCCAGCAGGGTGGGAGTGGGAAGGGACCTCTGGAGATCATCTCACCCACCCCCCTGCTCCATCCAGCAGGGTCACCCAGAGCAGGGGGCCCAGGATCATGTCCAGGCGGGTTTGGGATCTCTGCAGAGAAGGAGACTCCACAACCTCTCTGGGCAGCCTGGCCCAGGCTCTGGCACCCTCACAAAGAGAGAAGTTTTTCCTCATGTTCGGACAGAAATTCCTGTGTTCTAGTTTGTGCCCATCATACCTCTGGGCACCACTGAAAAAACTCTTGCCTCATCCGCTTGACACCCACCCTTTAGATATTGATAAACATTGGTAAGATCCCCTCTCAGTGTTCCCCAGGCTAAACAGCCCCAGGGCTCTCAGCCTTTCCTTGTCACAGAGATGTTCCAGTCCCCTCAACATCTTTGTAGCCTTCCATTGGACATCCTTCAGCAGTTCCCTGTCCCTCTCGAAGTGGGGAGCCCACAGATGGGCACAATACTCCAGATGTAGCCTCACGAGGGCAGAGTAGAAGGATAAGAGACCCTCCTGGGACCTGCTGGTCACACTGTTCTCAGTGCACCCCAGGATACAATTGGCCTTCTTGGCTACCAGGGAACGTTACTGACTCATGATGAACTTCATGTCCACTTGTTGCTGTGAGGGCAAGAGTTAACCCATCCTGGTGCAGAGGAGGAGGTGCCACAGGAAGGTGACAGTAATATATTTAAAACTCATGATTTCTCTTTTTTATTCCCCATTGATAATCAGTCAGTGTCACCCTTCTACCATGATCTTAGCTGAGTTTTCCAAGATGTTAATTATAAAAGATAGCCATGTGGCAGATCCAACCTTGTGTCTTGCAGCAGGGCAAGGAGGGCATTTAGCACAATCCCTGCCTGGCTCCAGCTGCAATTTTAGGTACTGTTTAAGCCTCTGAAAATCCCAGTGTTAATGTAATGGTGGAGATAGTGTGTCTGGCTTCTGTCAATTCAAACAGGCATCTAAGACAGGTCCACGAAATGTAAATCTATTAATGGTGTTAATTTAATGAAACCTGCAGCAGATGTAAAAGCTGTCACCTGATTAAATCACTTTTAAATTATTGCTCTTAGCTATGGAAATAAATGGGATTTCTGCCTTGTTGGAACATGCATGGAAAGAACACCTAGCAAATTTAGCCAGGGCAGTGCCAACCTGTGGCATGTCCAGGCTGTCATAAATCAGAACCATAGAAGCATTTTGGTTGGAAAAGACCTTTAAGATCATGGAGTCCAACCATTAACCTAACACTGCCAATCCCACCACTCAGCCATGTCTCTAAGCACCTCATCTACACATCTTTTAAATACCCCCAGGGCTGGGGATTCCACCACTGCCCTGGGCAGCCTGGGCCAGGGCTTCACAACCCTTTCAGTGAAGAAGTTTTTCCTAATGTCCAATCTAAGCCTCCCCTGGTGCAACTTGAGCCCACTTCCTCTTGTCTTATCAATTGTTACCTGGGAGAAGAGACCGACCCCCACTTGGCTATAGCCTCCTTTCATGTAGTTGTAGAGAGCAAGAAGGTCTCCCTGAGCCTCTTTTTCTCCAGACTAAAAATGATTCACTGCAAGGTATAGCCAAATGTACTATAGTCGTAGCTCCACCTATATCAGTACAGTCACAACAGAAACCACAGAATCACTATGGTTGGAAAACACCTTTAAGATCATCAAGTCCAAGCATTATCTAGTCAACCAGGGCCACTACTACTCCATATTCTTGAGCACCATATCTAGACAGCTTTTAAATACATCCAGGGATGGTGATTCAACCACTTCCCCGGGCAGCCTGTTCCAGTCTTTGATAACCCTTTCAGTAGAGAAGTTTTTACTAATGTCCAACCCAAACCTCCCCTGGTACAACATGATGTCATTTCTTCTTGTGCTATGAGTTGTGACTTGTGAGAAGAGACCAACACCCGCCTCTCTACAACCTTCATTCAAGTAGTTGTAGACACCAGTAAGGTCTCCCCTCAGGAGAAACCTTGGTTTCTAGTCTTGTTGGCAAGAAATAAAACAAGACAAACAAACAAAAAACCCACAAGCAAAATCTTCTCTTCCTTTTAAAAAAATCTCTCTTCTCAAGGCAACACTTTACCAGCCCCAAGTGGCTGCCTCAGCCTCACTGCTGCAATTCCCGAGGAGCTCACCATCACCACCAATGACTCACGTGGATTCCGCGAAGCCTCCCACGTTGTTGAAGCCCTGACCAGTATCTTCCACTTCATAAGACAGTGTTCCTCTTGTGCTGTAATGGGAAGCTGGAAGTCAACCAGAGTCCCATTTGAGTGTCTCTGTCTGAGGTGCTGGCTCGGACAGCAGCTCTGCTGGGTGCCCTCTCTCTTTCACTGTGATTTTAATCAGGGCTGACTGAGGTTCAGCACTGCCCACTGGAATGAATAGATTTGATGAGCTAAGGGAGCCAGACAAGCAACTAGAGTAGGTGGGGGCCTCCTTTTAAATCTGAGGGTGAGATGTGACCCTCCCACTTTAACTGTGCTTTAACTTACTGACTTCTGAAGAATCACTGTGTTGTAAAAAGGAGGTTTCTATGTGGCTTCTGTGTATTGCAAAATCGGAAAAAAAAAAAAAGGTTTTTGTAACTTTTTTTCTATGTGCCCCTGCTCATGTGTCACGTTGCCATGTGCCTGTTTTGCAAGCCTGGGTGCATGAAGGCACCAGAACTACATCCAAATGTTAGGAAAAAAAAAACGTAGCTATAGAACAGTTTACATGTTGTAACAAGTTAATATACTTTTCAATGGAAAACAGTGATGCTTGCATTACTGTGAGCCGTGATTTTCCTTTTTTATTTTGAGAAGCTCAGTAAAAATGACTTCTTTTTCCCATCGCTGCATTTTCCCTGTGATGAAAAGTGGTGGTTTTTATAGGATTTTCAAGATAAGAGGGTTGGTGATCCATCAGCCTTCCAGAGGTACAACCACCATTTTAGTTATTTATATTTATAAGCTTTGTAGGGGAAATAAAAGTAATAATTCTCAGGTGTGGGTTATACCTATGCAAAATTGGAGGTGTGAAGGAGCAGGGTGAAGTCCACAAAGAGCGAAGGGAGGGTGTGTGCGAGGACTGCGTGTCCTCTTGGAAGTGGGTGCTTCATTCTGCTGTAGTCCAGATGCTCATAAATCTCCCAACCTGGTGAAGCAAGACGTGCCTTGAAGCAAAATGCTGCTTAATATGAGATTGCTGCCACATCAACAAAACGAAAGTTGGCTGAACATAACCCCATCATGCCTTTGGAGACCTTAGTTCCCAGCTGAACTCACCAAACTAAGAAATGATGGTGAAGTGAATGATGGTTTTCACAGTGTAGCTACAGCTACCCAGCTCCTACGGTCTTGGTCCCACTTCAATCATTTCACATGGACCAAACCCAAGACTAGGCTGAATGCAAACTAGTGCCCTTTTTTCTTCATTTACATCCCTTTGGTCACTGCTCCATCTAGCTCAGTTTTATTTAGCACACCAGGAAGGTCTTTTCGCATGGAGGCTGATTTCCCCCCACTCTTCCTATCCCATTTGAGAGCTTTGTTGGGACACCAGTTATGAACACAAGGACAGATGAACCTTATCAGCATACCTTTGAACACAAGCTTACTCTTGGCAGCACTCAGCTGGGCAGCTTTCCCTTCACCCTCCCTGCACTGGGGGTCTGGCCAGGGGTCAGTCACATCCTTAAACATCCCTTTTTAAAAATGCTGAGCCCTGAAAAAAACCCATCACTTCCAAGTTCTGTTTTTCTAGCTTGTAGCCTCTCTTCTGAAGTGGAGGGAAAAATGAAAGATGAAGAAAAAAAAGACTGATTCAGGTTTTGGCAGCTCTTCTCTCACAGAACGTTCCACACTTGCACATGAAAGGGATAATTTTTTTTAGCAAACCAGAGCAAGTCAAAATAACAAACACAAACAATTACCAAAAAAAAATGCCACACTCACTAGTTCTTCTGACTGCTGCTAGTGGCTTAAGTGAGAGGTTGGTTCATTGCCTAATCTTGAGCTCAGAAAAAGACAGTTCATCTTTAAGTTTACAGTGTTATTGGCCCAACTACAGAGGATAAGATTTCCCTTAAGTCTTTGCCCAAGGCCTAATGATGACTCCAAAAATAACAAGTCGCCCCGAGGCTGGAAATTTTGGTTCAGAGAGATTTTGTTCATGTTCCGTAAATGATACACAAATACTCACCCGAGTGGATAGGAAATGCTTGAAAGCTACATAACATAGTGAAGGAGCCCAACCCCGAGATGGAAATAATTTACTTAATTCTTTGCAGCGCTGCTGTCACTTCCAGCCATCTGTTAGCTGGGACTCTGCTGATAATCTATTAAGCAGCTTCGGGAGATGAAACCTCCCAAAAGCAGAGATCACAAAGAGTTCACTTATGTCTCTGCAGTAGAAAAGGAAGTGGGTGGGGAGAAGGGATGAAAGGATGAAACACAGCTCGTACTCGGCTGGCTTCAGGATGAAAGCTTGACTCTAAAAAAACCCTGGTAATTTCATACTTCCGTAATGAGAAATGGTGTTGAAGATGGGGAGTGAGCAGCAGTCAGAGGTGTTCTGTGAGCCCGATTATCTTCATTACGTGGGAGCTTGTAATTTTACTGCAAGGAGGCTTCTCTAGGCCTCTGGATTTGACAAGTAGCCTGGTCAGGATGTTGAGAATCTTGATGTTTGAATAGTGTCTAACAGAACGCTGCAAGAAAAGCAGCAGAAATGGATTACCCATTCATCTGGGGAGTGACTGCAGGAAGCACCAAAACTCTTCCCCTGCCATGTGGTCATGTACTGAGGTACCCGGTCTCAGTGACAGCTGTAGCAGTGTTGCCTTTTGTCCTTCAGTTCTTGGGGTTTCATATCATTCAGTCTCTCTTTGCAGAGTAAAAGAGGGGCATCGAGCTCATCCTCCAAGCTCTTTGCTGCCAGGTCCATCTCTGTGGCATTTCGGGTATGCAAAAAGGACATTTCTATGTTGTGTGTACTGCAGATGTGTAAGAGTGTCCAAACCTAGTACTTAAACCATGGAAAAATTGCAAAGTCAGAAAATACAGAACAGGAACTGAGAAAAAATTATGTTAGGCTGTTCCTCCAGACTGTAGATTGAAAAAGAACCTTAAGGGTTTTAACTTGCCTCCAAGTTAGTATATTTTTGGTAACACTGGGAGAGCTTTAGCGCTGCAATTGTCAGAGTAACTTGTTCAAATATTTCAAGTTGCCACCTCATCTTATTAATGACATGGAAAAACACTTGAAATCTATCTAATCAAATGCTCACAAGCAGTCATATCCCACGGGCAGCTGAGATAAGCTTGATGAAAACGGAAACCACATTTGTTAATGCTGATACAACTTTAACTCTGCTCCTGCCAGCTGACTGCACCCTGGCACGTCGTTCTGCTGACCACCACGATTTCCCTGGGCTGAGGGATCTGGCCAGGCAGAGCAGCTCACAGACAAACCTGGGGTTCCTTCAGAAAAAACCCACACCCCAGGGGCTGCTGCAGCCGTGCTCCAGTAAGGAAACAAACAGCCAGGCTCTGCTGAAATGTATATTGCAAAGGAAAAGCCCCCCGTGCATTTCTCACGCGGGGTCAGGACGCCCCGTTGATGGCAGTTTCAGTGTTGCCTGAGGTGAAAGGGCAGGTAATGCTCTCCCTTCCCTGTCCCCAGCCATGCAGTGCTGCTTTTCCCAGCCAGCCTTTTCTCCTGGGTTACACATTTGCGCGTTAAGCGAAACGAGGCTCACAGAGAAAAGAGGTAACAGGGGAAAACAGACAGGCAATGGTTTTGACTTGAGGCGTGTCACCTCTGGAAAAGCTAAAGCAAGAGCACGGTATGATAGAAACAATCGCCTCACCGAATCTGGGCTACGATACTCAGCATGCTGGTCACTGTTTCCCTTCGGAAACGTCCCGTCTTTGAGCGATTCAAATGAGCACAGCCCACGGCAGGAACGACAGAGGGGGAAGGGACAACTTTGCTGAAGCTGTTTTGTAGCATGAAGTATGCTCAGGAGGTCGAGAGCACTGTCGGTGCTACAATGCCGGCTTTCAGAGCCGTTTTAATCAGTTTTCTCACACATAGTGATCCCCTCGAGTTTTGCTCCAAGTAACCCCAGCTGCCTTTAACGCAAAGCAGCCGCTTTAGTATTTCAGTGCAGTATTTTTCTTTTTAACTTAGCTGCATTTGTCGCCTACAGAAAGGTCACCAAGACCACTCTGTTCGAGGAAACGAGCAGCCGTGACCTTCCTGTATTTGCAGCCTTGCTGCACGATCAATATCCCGAGGTGTTATTCTGCCAAGAACCAGGAGAGGGTGCTGGTAAATTTGGCTGTCACCGCATTCATGAGCGCGACCACATCCTGCAAAACGCCTTTCCCGCTTTCTACCCTCACCGTCCCAAGCCCCCTTAGCAGCGGGGGCCGTTTAACTCCTGACTGCAGTGGATTTGCCATGCTGATCAGTCAAGATGGGACAGCGCTGAGGAAAAGCATCTTTCACTTAATTCCAGGGAAGTTTGGAAAGCACTGCGAACAACGGGAGCGATCAGAAGGCACGCAGCCAGGCCGGGCGCTCGTACGACAACACGGTGGAGTCACAGGGATCCTTTGGACAAAGGGTGCCCCGTAGCTCGCGCTTGACTGTGGCTCTGCCAAAAGAGCCCTTGGAGCCCTCAGCCACCGGCAGCACTGGGTTTAAAACAAGAGGGACTGCCTCTGGGACAGGCAAGGGAACTCGCTCACGTACACGGTCATCCTGGTGTGTCAGGGGCAAACGTCGGGCAAAACGAGGGGACTTTGTGAGACTCGCTGCTCTGTTTTAGGATGAAAAAAGTTATAAACAAACAATTTATGAAAGGGGGAATATATCTCTTTTCAGCTTTGAACCACAGCCAGAGAATGATTAGGAATCTCTCTCTGCATCATAGACTTAACTAGTTTTTAACCCAGATGCAAGTGCTACCCGCTTAAAATTAACCTGAATCTTCAGTAAAAATGTAAGCATGTTCCAAACTGTTATTCAAACATGAATAATTAAACCTATTTATCTCTCTCCCTATGGTTTTTCAAACCCTCCTTCTCCAAACTGATGGGTTAGTAACTCAAAGCAAGCGCAGTGGAAGAAATGCAACTGGAACAAAGAAGCAGGAGGTTATGAAGAAGGTACAAGAAGCATCTCGGGCTCTTCAACTAACTTTCTCCGATTTGTTTAGGCAACTGCTCACTCAGAAGGGAAACCCACGATGTCACCCCATCTTCCAAGAGAAAAATATACCATGACTGAATGTAAGCAGCTGTGTTAACAGGGACTGAAAGCAGAAAGCATGATAATTACAGGATATGAAGTGATCTTGGCCCAAACTGTGTCCAAAACATAAAACAACTGTCAGCACACGGATTTGGTGTATTTGTAGAATGTTTTAATTCCTAGCTGAGAAACACACAACAGGGCAGAGTTTAAGGCATGCAATCAGGCATGGAACTTCTCTTGCTTGCTTTTTATGCTCATACCTTCAGTGTAAGTTTTCTGAAAAGGAGTAGGTCCTATCTTTAATCTCTACATACAGCAACTCTGAGTACCCACTTACAGCCTGAGGTTCAATGCAATGTTTACAGCTGTTCCTGGAATGCCGGACGTACTAAAATCTTCTGTCTGTGCGATTTTGTTCTGTGCCACGTAGAGAAATTGTCACATATTTCACAAAGTTCGATCAGCGATAACAGCAACAGAAGCAAAATAACCTTCTCCACATATATACATGCTGCAATTACAGACAGTTGCTTGCATGGTTTTAATTTGATTGCTTTTTTACTGGTAAGTACAGATAATCTAATGGATAGAAACAAAACCTTTGATTGCTGCGCACTGCAACTCTACTTGTTGGCTTTCTTCTGAAAAACAAACCAAAACCAGAACACCACAAACAAGAAGCCAACGAGGCAATGAACTTTTTACTGCTGAGGCAAGAGAGCAATGCAAAGATGAAGAATTTTGAGGATTTATGTATACTATCTTAGAAACATCACAGGTATTGAAATAAACATCATAAGCATTGAGATGCTGCTAACAAATACATTTCCGTTTGAGTAACTTTGGTTGGTAGTAGTGTAAAGCACCTTTGTGTCTACTCCAATGGGGCATTTGCTTTTAACATCCAAATAAGACAGCACGTGGTGGGGAGCATATTGTCAAGGAAAATGTTGTTTATAAGCAGCTTCAAAAGAGTATTTTCTCTCTTTAATGCCCTACCATTGCTCATACAGCTCCTGGGTTTATTTATTATTATGGTTATGATTATTATGACTATTATTATTTTAAAACATGATAGTCAAAGACTCTTCTCCCTTACTCATGCATTTTTAAAATCAATATGATTAAAAATGAATCTACTGTGCATCCATGTGATGAATGTGGTAAGAGCTCATTCTGTGTTTTCCCCCTGAAGGTCCCCATCCTGTGTGTTTTGATATCACTAAGACTGCTGCTGCAATTCCTGGGAAAAGGCAAATCCCAACTCCTAAATGTGTTTAACCTGCCCACTCCCGTGGATTTCAATGGTACCAGAAGTTCCATCCTCTGCTGTGGCAGGCATTAAGAGTTCATTACTACGGTGATTTTTTAAAAGAGGTAATTCTGAGATTGCAAATAGTTGGCAAGTCTAGAACTGGATGGTCCCATCCTAGGCCCCATCAGAACAAAAAGATTTGTGCATATTTACTTTATTCCTATTCAGCAAAACACTGAAATACAACTTAAGCATGAGGTCAAATACCACTGAAAGTGCCTGCAGCAAGATTACGACTTCACCATTAGAACTTTTGAGAGCATAAAAGGAAAATGAACTCAGTGCTTGAGAATTACATCTTAAAACATGCATACAGAGGCACTGACCTCCTCCTTGATCTTCCAAAAATGAACAGCCCATTTAGCTTTGGGGGAAGAATCAGAACTCCTGTTCCCGCTCTTACATCTAACTAGGGAAGAGCCCACGGAAACAATTTTCTTTACACATTACCTGCAAGAGTGGCTCAGAGTTAAAAGAAATAATCAAGTCTACCAAGTGAGTTTGCATCCTCAAAAATTACAATCTAGACTTTGTTTTAAAATGTTGATAGCAACAATAATGTATAAAACATATCTGGCTTTTCTGACCAAAAAAAAAAAAAAAAAAAAAGAACTATAAAATAATCAAAAGCTAACTGTGCATTTAGATTAGGCAGCACATGAACAGAAATTCAGGAAAAGCAGTGCAAACATTGAAAGAGTTAATAAGGAGAGACTGTGAAACAGCGAGACTACGCACTGCGAAGCTTGTAAATAGAGCATGGAGCTAATACACTTCCCCAGCTTAAACTGCAATTTAGTAACACTGCAGTGAATTAATGCAAAAATACAGAAACACATGAAAGCCTGGGTGCCAAAAGGGGCTTTGCAGCTCCCAGGACAAGATGGAAGACCCACTGGGAGCATCTTCCTTTACCACCCCGACATTTCACCTCTGACTGCTTTGCAAAGAAATAAAGTCCCCTTCCTCTCAAGCTTGATGTAAGAATGGCTAAACCAGAAAGCCAACCCCCTGTTCCCTGGCAGCTATGGGAAGTTACAACTAGGAAACCATGAAACACTTCTCTGGGGTGAACCAAATTAGGCAGGGTGATTTCACTAGAAAGATTTTAGTAAAACAAAGGCAGACTTTGTTGGTTAGTCCTTTATCAAATTATTCTTGCCCAACAGAACAGGATTGCTCAGGAGACCTAGGAAAGACCAGATGCATCTGACACTGACATTGTACCGACACGCAGGACACGCCCCGGTCAAGCTTGGTTGAAATTAATGTGCCCAGAGAGGGATATTAACTGTCAAGTTTCCTAATGGCTGTTAGAAGCTCTTCAGAGATTCTCCCTTATCTTAGAGCTTTTGTTCCCAAGGGAATACAGGTTATTACATCCTCTGAAGAAGGTGATTGTCTACTGCAGCACAAAATAGGGGAAATTCAAGAAATACAGAAATTAAAATCACGCCTACAGAAATGTTTTGGTTCGGCAATAAAGGCAAAGCCGAACAGGTATCACCTTGAGAGAACAAGGTTACACAGGGTTGGATTCTGTTGAGCTTAACCCTGAAAGATGATGTCCCTCCATGACTGAGTTTGCTATGAATGACTCAAACACAAAGTAATGTGAAATGTACTCCTCAGTAGCTTCTCCCAGCAATTCAGGATGTAAAAGCTGGTCACAAATAAAAATCACAAGGCAAAAGAAAAAAACCAACAACAAAAAACCAGCTACCCTGTCTCCCATTCCTCATCATCATGATGCCTCATGAAAGAAAATACAAAAACTGAAAGCATTTTAACTTGTGAAATATGAAATGCAATTCATGCTACGGAGGAATACCTCAGCCTTTTAGCTAGGAAACAGTCTTTCCATGGGTGCTTGGTTATTAGCTATCATGCAAAAACAGTTAGTCGTTCAAGCAATTAAGAAGGTAAGTATCTTCTAAAAAGGTTTTGAGCTTTTCAAGCCCTAAATGCAACTGCTATAAACCTGGACTGTTCCTGAGTGTAATTTAGTTATTGTATTGCCTCTCCTGAAGAGCTTCTGTGTATCATGTGTTGTAAATTCTTGATGCTCTTTTGGCTGCAGTCTGAGCCTCTGGTGAATTCTCCTCTTGCTCCTCGCTCTTCTTAAGGTTTAGGAATATGTCTGACTTTAAGAAGCGGCTGTAGCTGTCGTATTTCATGAGATTGAATATCTGGTAAGAGGGGAGAAAAAAACACAAAAACAAACACAAAAACAATGACCTAAGTAAAACTAGATTTTCAGTAAGGACAGTATACGAATTCTAACGCATTTTTGTTCTGATAGTACTAAAGCATTACTACAAAGCATGACATTACAATACACTTCAAACTCTCCAGAGGGGCTGCACGTGGCAAACAATACTGTAAGTTCCACGCTCGCTGTTTTGCAAGAATGCCTGTATTAGTTCAAGAATCAGATGATGGTCTTCACAATAGCCAACTCTGAAAACCGTACTGAAACAACTTCTGAAACCAAATACTGAAGGTGGGGGGTCCCATCCATAGTCACTAGGTAGGATTTTACAGCTGATGACCAGATAACCCCACGTGTGGACAAGCCAGGCCATGACCCAATCTCCTCCCACAGCAGCTTAGCTCTGCAGAGGGTGTCCTTCTGGCAGGGGAATTGGAAGATGTTCAGAGGGACAAAGCAGAGGTGAAGAAGAGGTACCTTTCAGGCAGCTTTCTGACGGCAGTTACTCTTGAACATTACAGAACAGCTCATACGTGCAGAGCACTGGATAATCAAGAAAAGCCTCTAAATAATTTACACAAATTCTGAAACTTCAAACTGAATCTAGACTGAAACAGTTGGTTTAACCAATGTTTCTTAAATTTACACCAATCTTCCCATCCTTTTCAGGCTACTACACAACTAAATGCCAAGACTAGTGTCAGGCCAGATCAGAAGTGTTGCAGGCACCTGCCACAAAGAGCTGATCTGGTACAGATGTAATTTGCCAGTGAAAATGTGTTTTAAAATTGGTGTCAGGTTAAATTTGTTCCATTAGGCTTTTCACTAGCCCAAAACTTGCCCTTCTTCTCACAGCCAGTACACAGCCAGCACGGAAGCATTAAGTCAATAATGAATATGTAACTTTTCCCTCCCAGGGCTTGAGTTTGGGCTCATCCCTCAACATAACTGCTTTCTCTTCTATTTATACCCATTTCAGACAAAAATCTAGAACTCATTTCAAGTTTTCTGGAAACAAAAGGTCTTGGGAGAGGAGCCTGGAATCTGTTCAGGTGTCAAGGTTAGAGCTATATTCTGCTCGGTCTTGAAACAGAGGGGAAGGAAAAAA
Source organism: Actenoides lindsayi (assembly GCA_025331215.1). Lineage (NCBI taxonomy): Eukaryota > Metazoa > Chordata > Aves > Coraciiformes > Alcedinidae > Actenoides > Actenoides lindsayi. Next base: position 23,457 of record WTSP01023465.1, on the reverse strand, counting down.
GTAAATCTCAAAACTATAATGGAGGCAAAACCAAAGCCTGTATCACCCTCTGTCTATGATTTCACTGGCGCAGCCTCTCTGAGTCATGCTTCATGACTGATTACATTTTATGGAACTCAGAGTAACTAAATTTCCAAGATGAATTTCTGGATTCTGAGCTGCATGTGTGGATAATCCACGTGTGGATAACTGAAGCTTTACACTTACAGGCCTCATTTCTAAGTGATAGTACAACCAGGTAATACAACATTTTGTCAGGAAGAAAAAAAAAGTAATAACCTCTAACAGCTTTTTCATTTCACATCCTTGTGGAACCTGGACAGATAAAGGCAAGCACACAAAACTTGTCTGTGGAATTACAGAAATACCCCCCTTGAAAATAAATTACATGAATCATTTTACTAACCACTGTTTGCTTACATATTTAAATATTTAAGTTCACATGTAAAACAGTGGAAATCTGGCTTTATAAGCTACATATTGGAAGACTAAGGATCCCCAAACACTGTTTTGATGTAGACCCAAATCAATGCAGTTAAGCAAAGTCAAATTACACCTCCTGGCATTGCCTAACCACAGCATTAAATTTATCCGACTATCTTAAGGGAAAAAAAATATAGTAAGGAAGACAGTGACTGTTAAAACATTGTAAGTCTGTGTTAAGAACTTAGACTCCTCTTGTTCCTGGTATCATTTAAAGCATCACCCAGAGATGGGGTCTGGTCAGCCAAATGCACAGGACAGATTTTATAATCATGTGCAAAAGGAAAATTCTCTTTTTCTACTCCCCCCTCCCTCATTGCCTCTGTGAAGCAGGAGCATTTACCCCACAGGTATTCTGAAATCTACATATTTCTGTAAAGCACTCTGACACCACTCCAGCCAGCACGAACAACTGCCTCCAAGCTGTTTGGTTAAGGCCATGCTGTAAGCACAAAACCACACCCCACAAGCAGCCACATTTAAATCAGTAGTCTGTGGGGAACTGAAGGGCTAGTTACCAGTAATGTTGTAGACCAGACTGTGGCTTTCAAGCTTTGCCTTTTTATCCTTTAGACACACTGTGCCAGGAGTAGTTAACGCTGTTCTTTAGAGAATAAATTATACCGCTCCACATAACTTTATAAGGATTGAAAACTAGAGAAGACCATAACTCTTCCTGAACTATTATCTAACAGCAATAAACAGAAGCTTCAGGCAGTAGAAACCTGCAACAACCCAAAAATGCTCTGTATTCCGTTTTGATAGTTCACAGACCTTCGTCCCACATTAGTGGGACTCCTCTACCACTGGCCCAGCATGTTTCTAGTTCAGATATTACTAATCCCTGGCTGTTCATGTGCATGCTCATTTGTGAAACTGCAAAACATTTTAACTCCAGTAGTCTCTCCAGCTTCACTCCCATAACGAACCACCCTGAGCTACAGTGCTTAGATTTACCAGAACATTTCCTTTCCCCCAAGTCAGAAGTTCTTCTATGAAAAACTTTGCTTCTTCACATGGAAATTTTCAGACATTTCCACCGGTAATGACTTGGAACCTGCTTGAAAGACAGCAGAGCCTTTGTTCCTCAGACCATTACAACTGCTTGACCCAGCCAGTGTCCAACTAACATATTCAATACCTGATACGAAATGTGTTGAAAACACTATTTCAATCAGTGTGCTGTTTTCTCCACAAATGAAAAGAGCCAAACAGAAAATGCAAGTAGCCCTGAGGATGGTAGGGGAATTAAAAATAGTCCTGACTGCAAGTGCTGGAAAGCCACAGATAAGAATGACTCACTTTGTAAGTTATGTTTTAAAATAACTTAAAGATCAAGAAAATTTACCACCAAAAGATGCGCCTGCAAAATGTCTCCTAATTTCTATCAGATCTCCTGAGTTTTATAGGAAAAGGCAAAGCAGATACCAACTCCTCCTTTAAGTTCTGCGTATCAGAGAAGAGAAGGCTTTTCAGGAAATTGCATTATATTCATAACAATATAAACATCAAAACAAAGTGAAGAATCTTGAGCTCTCAAGGAAACCAGTGGCAACTATGGAAACAAACACCAGCAATGACTCAGCACAACTGAATACACAGGAAAACGTAGGCACAAAGTTATCAGCCGGGTGATTCTCAACCCACTGGCAGAAAACTTCATCCAATTTTCCAGGAAAGTCCTGAAATGGAATTAGTATGGTTGTGCCAAGTCTTTTAATGAATTGGCCCCAGTTAGGTGGAGCCAAGAACCTGGGGTACAGTGCATCCATCCTCAGAGCAGCTGTATTAACATCCCCAGTCCCGTCCCTACCTGTTCAATCCATGCCACAGGTAGCAGTAGGCAGATTCCCAACTCTCCTACACTAGCTTGTGCGTAGAAAGCAGAGTCCATTAAAAGCAGAAAAAAAAAAAAAAAAAAAGGTAAAGAAACAGTGTTCTTGAAGAAAATAACTTTACCTGGTCCTGAAGCTTCTGAAACATGAGGGGGTGAGGTGTCTCCAAAATGGTCTCATTCAATCGGGACTGCCCTTCGACATTCACTTGGGAGGAAGCTTTACTGGACAGGAAAGTCATGTAAATTTCTTTAGCTTTTTCTTGCATCTGCAAAAGAAAATATTTATTTAAACAGTTATTTGCTGTGGGAATATTTTCTGCATTAATGTTTGGTTGGAGACTGCTCTGGGTCACTTCTTGAGGTCCGCATCTTAAAACTGAAACACAGTCTCAACTAAAAAAGAAAACAAGTAACAAACCAAATATACATAGATTATCTTATTTGTGTTCATCCATTTGTACTGAAGGAAAAACATCTCTGCAGGCAACTCCTGAACTGACATTAGTGGAAGGTACCAGCACTCTGCACTTAGGTGAAAGAGCAGCCTGCGATGCCTGAATCTGAGCACCCAGGGTAAAACTGCACAGCATCATCAACTGGGACTTGTCTTTGTAATTTAGAAGACTATTTTTACTAACAGATAGCCAGTGTGTGCAAGGAACCCAGAGGGAAAAGGCACTGTGGAATCTTACTGCAAGGCAAAATTAAGCAGTGTATAGCCCATGCTACTGACAACTCACCTTGTCATACTACATCCTTTGTCATAACTACGTTTTTACCTCAGGGCAGCTCACATTCAACTCTGGCTACATGATTAAAAAAAACTCAGCAAGTTATTTTTTTGGCTAATGGTAAAGATAAGACTCTCAAGAGCCTCTGGAAGCTGATAAATAAAGGTAGGTGTGACCTGCATAAAGCAATTTGTCAGGGTTTGCCCCAATTTCAGCAACCCTGTTTCAGCGGCCTTCTCTTGAAAAATCAGGAACAGTGATAACATTTTGACCCCACCCAGCCTCTTTAAGCTTCTAAGCAGTAAATGAGTGGTCACGATCCTTTGAAATTCAGGGCAAGCTCCCCCTTGACCAGAAGATCAGGTAAGAGAAAGCCAGTGGGGGAGAGGAGAGCCAAGCCAGGCAGGACAAGCTTCCCTGCTGCAATCTGAATTCTGCACGCTGAAAACAAGGCCTGTGCAGCAGCAGGCACCGAATGATCCAGACCCACGAGTACTTGTCAGCGTTTCCCACCACACAGCTGATGAGCAACTGCATCTCCTGCAACAACTAAAGGGCTGAACCTTTGATGGGAAGCGGGCTCGAAGAAGGAAGCATTTAAACTCTTGCCCATGAAGGAGTCATAGAATTTCTTTTATGTTTTCCAGCTTAGAATCAACATTTGGGGATAATTAGAAGGAAAGCTACACGTGTTCCACGATTCACAAGGCCTAAAGAGTTAACTCTCTCACTGCTGAAGGGGACACACATTTTCCAGGAATATTCCCTTTTAAAACAGATTATTCATCCCATCAGTAGAACATCACCTGTCAGGTGCATTAGGTCACAGTGAATTAGTTTTAACAATTTCCCATCTTTCCAGTTTCACAGATCAGGGAGGACTGGGTCAGCCCTGTCTGTTCTAAATGGGTAATTAATCCAATCAATAGAGGTGTGACTGCTGTAACTGGCAAAGTGAATACCCTAATGCAGACACAGTAAAATCCTTTAGTCGTCATCACACAAGCAAGCATAAGTGATTGTACTGACTGTCAGTTCTACCTAAACTTTTGAACCTGCTGTCCAATTTCAACCATATTTAAGAGAGGGGAAAAAGACTGAAATAATTACCCTTCTACTGGTCCAATGGAAAAGAGTGGCGAGAGAAAGGAGAGAGAGAGAAAAAGCAGCACCTGCACTGAGCAGAAAGCTGCTGTATATGCTGAAAAGTTACCTACTCTACTTGGCCAGCCAGCATGTACTCAGCAGCTGGTTCATCAACACACACATAGCTCCACCTCAGTCACAACACAAGGTGCTGCTTGCCCAAGGAACACAAGAGCAAGCTGGGCACTGTAGAGAAAGAGCAGAGGACACCTTGAAGGGAAACACAAAACTAGAAGTACCGTGAGGAAGTTTAGATAACATGGTGGGGAACAAGAGCATTGTGTGGGAGGTTGGTGAAATGGAGAGGATCTCTGGATTTTGTGGGAAAGAATGACAAAGGAAGTGAAAGCACTGTGGTAGGGAGAGGGGGTTGTTGGAGAGACATAAGGGACTGGCTTTATAGTAATGTGGAAATAAGAAAATGCACAGCTAAAAGTTACAGGTTCTGCTGCACACGAAACAAGTGTTACACTACATTTATGCTTCAATAGTAGAGCATCAACTTAACTACAATTATTATTTTAAAAAAAAAAGAAAGCACAGTTAAAGCCTCCAGTATTTTATACCTCCCCCAAATGACATTCAAGGGAGAACCAGGTCCAGGCAGAGGCAGCAGTGATGATCCCCATTCAGTGGGTGGTATTCTTTGTTCTGTGTCAGCCTGAAACTAATGCTTCAGCACGGGGGACTCCACTCTGGAATTTAAACAACACTTAAACTGGGATCTTGTTCACAGGTGGTTATTAAAGGATTTCTGGCACTTTTCACTCACATCTGTGTGCTCACCCTAGCATCTGTGCCAAATTCCCGTTTGGAGTACAAAGTTCTGTCTACAGAAATCCCCCTCACTATTTCAAGTGGATACAAAACTCTTTCCCACTTCCTCTCCTAAGGTCAAATTCAGCTCGCAAGCACGTGTGGTTCCCAAAAGAGGTGAATGGAAGTCCCAGATGCTCCTCAGAACAGGGCCCAGCAGTCAGCAGCTGGGCAGCATTACCCAGTCCTGCCTAACCATTGCCACATTCCCTATGGGAAGTGGCAGAAGAAACTCCTGAATTGCTATACTTTGTTCTGAAATTGTTCAATACAAAATTCCTCAACATGGGCATTTTGGAAGGTTTTAGTAATAGCTGAAAAGATTCCCTGGGTTGTTTGTTTTTTTTTTTATTACAATCTGTAATTTATTTTTAAAGCTCAGCTGTAAGAGAAGCAACATTTAAACCTCAGGAAGTAGCACAATGGACATGTTGTTTATTTCATTAACAGTCACAAATGCAACAGCATATGACTAACTCCAATAAAATATTTAAAGTTAAATTTTATCCACTCATCCCCACCACTCCCATCTCAATAATTAAATCTGTCCTAAGATGAGGACCATATGGGTGGCAGCAGAGCTCACTGCTATGGGTGGACTCGATCTAATTCCTTCCTCAGTCTTTGCTAACAATTACATGTCTATTGTAACTTCAATTTTAAGGGAATTATAAAGAAAGAACATCTTTTTTTCTAAAAACTACAGAGATGTATCGTGGGCTGAGGGGAGGAGTTTGTGCTTCCATGCTGCAAGAAGACAGGCTGAATCCAGTCCATCTAAAACCTGCCCAGAGCAGTGACGTAGTCTGCTTGCCATCTAGCTCTGCAGATGCTGAAAACCTCCCCCGCTCCCTCAGACAGGCATTTTGCATTAATCCATCCAAACAGGCAAACACACACAAACTCGGGGAGCTGTCTGGCCTGAACTCCCTTTCTGCCTTCTCCTGACTAAGTGCACCCACCACCAGTCTAGAGCCAACGCAGCAGTCAAGACCCCGGCTGCTTCTTGCCAACGCTCCCTCTGACCCCACCATCCAGCAGTCCTGGCTGCACAGTGGCTCATGCTCAAGAGGAAGGGGACAGAGAAGATGGATCTGTGCAGCATCCTGCGAGATCTGCCTGTGTCGGCTCGATATAAGTCAGCTTCTAGGCAGAGCCCACGTGACTGTGGTTAGAGGAACAACTGAACCAAATTTAATAAGCTTTGAGGAAAGGCCCAAGTTGTTTTCTTCGACTGGCACCGACACAGTATAGGCAGTTTGCAACTGACAGGAAGCAGGAGCAGAGTGAGCTTGTGTCTACCTGTGAAGACCAGGAAGGACATCCCATCTACTGAGCCAACCACCCTAATGCTGTACCAGCCAGTACAGAACCGATTGCTGCTCCAGGCTGACACTGAAGGAATGACAGTAACATCAGGCACAATGGATACTTAATCCACTGGCCAGGTGCTGACCTTTATGCAAGTTTAAACTGACCAAGAAACGCCCCCCACACTAACACTCTGATGTCGAGCAATGAAAAAGTCACCTTGTACTTTAAATATAGGGAGAAAAAAAAAAGTCCCATTTGATCTGGGTTAAATTGAAATCAGCTTCATCTAACCAAAAGTCTAAGTGTCTATGAGCTAGTTTCTGTGGTAAACCAATTTTAATGAGAAGCAGGTTATAAGTAAAAAGTTGTTTTTAAGAATACTTTGCTCACATTAGAGATACAAAGAGATTTCTGCAAGAGTCACTTTCAGAAGACAAATGCGTGCTTTGTACTATCATAAACACTGGAAGATTGCTATTTTTAGCACTCCTTCTAGCTTTGTAAATTATCTAAACAAAGACATCCATAAGCAGTAGCTACTAAAATTTAGTGTACCTCTCTGTCATTCTAAAGCACATTTATTCTAGCTGGCTGTAACAGCTTTGGCAGTACTAGACTCCAGATCGACCATACTGAGTAATGATTGGTGCTGAATAATTAAGCTAAATGGAACCTCATTAAGTCTCTGTCCATTCACTCGACAGTTCATTGCTACTGTCTCTGTACATCAGTTTACCATTTCCTGTACTAGCGTGCACAATCCTAAATAGCTGAAAAGATGGAAATTATTTAGCAAGGGAAAACACGATTATTATCCCACTGCAAAATGTGGGACCTTACAGAAGGATTTTCCACTTTCACTTCTATTTTAAAATGCAGCTTGATCCCTGTCCAAGGGGTATCAAAGAAAAGACTCCATACCTCTTGGCAAGGACACTGTATGATGTACAAAGGAAGAATATCTGCCCTGTACAAAGCAAAGGGTTCTTCCCATTTGGCTGTGGACTGTGCTGCTGGCTTCTGCTCCACCAGCTCTGAAAGCAAATGCTTTTAATGCAGTAGGGAGATCCCCAGCCCAGCATATGGAACATACCAGCCAAGATGCTGTATGGACATGTGGGGACAAAAGAGAGGAAATGTTTTGTCACAAACTGACACCAGTGAGATCTGCAGCTCGTGCTGAAGCAGAGCCAGGTCAGAGGGACTGATGGTACCGTGCCTGCCCAGACTGGAAGTGGCATCCAGTGCAACCCAGACAGGCTGCAGCTGAAACATTCCCTACAGACAAGGGGAGAAGAGGACTCCTGGCCTCACACCAGCTGCCAATACTGCTGCCATCATAGTGGCATCAGGCACAGTTCCCTCTTTTATCCCATCTCATTTACTTTACTTCTTTTCCTGTCTTACATCTTGCAGAAAACCAGCCCGATTAGTTGTTCTTTTCTGAAGACTATCTGCATTCATGAACCTTAATGAGGCAGGGAAATAGCTAAATATACAAAGCTGAAATAATGCTAAATATTACAAAGTACACAGTTAAACTGAGCATTTTCCTCTTCTTGCAAGAATTATTTTGTATCTTTTATGGATCTATCAATACCAAAAAATATTCACAACTGAAGCGAGCAAATTGTTTTGAGGGGAGTGCTTTTTCAGTGCAAAACAGAGAATATTTACAGAAAGTAGACTCCTCTCTCCAAAAAAATGTTTTGTTCAAAATTCAGAGATTTCTTTTTGTTGAAAACCTGCTGGGAAGCAGTTCCAGCTGACAACATTTGACCAACCTTGAGAGGGCAACCCTGCAGGTTGGATGCCACTCTCTTACTGCCTCCACTTTATAACACCCCTAGTAGCCCAGCTCCCCACCTGATTCCTATTCCCTGATGTTACTCAAAGCAGGGATGGTCCCATTTGAAGCAGATTTAAGTGGCATTTTCCCAGCCTCACCTTCTCATGGTATTCTGCTTACTTTGGCCAGAGGAGTGCAAGAGAGGCTGTATTTTTCTATCTGTTGCCTTCTAAAATGCTCACTTTGGTGACAAGAGCTGCACATGTAAAAAGCATAAAAGTGGGATTTCAAGAAAAGCACCTTACAACAGGATTTGAGGAGTCTGACTTTCAATGGCAGTGATGCTCCCTTGGAGTTTTGAAACAGCTTCATTGCAAACTCACAGAACCCCCACCTCAAAAAGCAAATAAATATGAAATTTATGAAAAAAAGAAAAAGGCACAAAAACGTTTTCAGAAACAGGCAAAGAAAACATGGTATTTTAGGCCTGATTCTATAGGCTTCAAAGCCTAAATGTGAAAGTGGATCCTGTGTTCCTGGTGGATCTAAACATGGACCAAGTTCCAAGCAGTGGAAAAAACTTATTGGAAGCTGCTGGTTGAAAAAGTTCCAGTAGAATATTTTCTACTAGAAAAATATAGCTTTAATGGACATGAAAATACTGTGCAGATATATATCAATTTGAATAAATATTTAAACAAAACAGTCTAAAAGGGCCTTCAATTTCTCTTGTAGCTTGTAATTTTATAAAGGCAAAACTTTTTAAATTTTGGTATTGTAAACCATTTTTTGTTTGTGCTGTTTGTTATAAGTTCCACTAAAATATTACAGTGGTACATATCTTCATGTAATAGCCACTATGCTTTAAAAAAAGTCCTGAATGAAATGTCTTCATATTTTCAAGCAAAATGATGCACCATCACTGAATTACACCAAAAACATTTGGACTTTTCGAAACATGGGAAACTTGACAATTTCAGCATTTTGTTTTGATTTGAAAATGAACCAGCTTTGTTTCCAAACAATTCCACCACTGTGTTTTCAGTGCAGTTCCTTCGAATTTATTTATTTGCACTCACAGGAAGCACTTTATTCAACACAAACGTTACAGCTCCAGCTCTGCTATGGAAACTTTGTTGACAAGTTCAATTTATTTAGGAAACGTACCTGTTTTTTTCCCTGTGTTTTCTTAAATTCTTCACATGCTAACCAGAACAAAACGTTTTCTTCACTAAATTCTTTCTTCAAAAATTCCTAGGGAAAAGAAGAACAAACAAACAAACATTACGATCCCATTTCTCAGTTGCTTTTCTCTTTTCCTACTACAGCTATTGAAACTAGAAGCTGCCCACAGCTAGCTTTACCATGGCAGGAGTTTACATAACCCAGGGTACCAGAACCACCGCATTAGTGCCTCTGCACACTACCCAGACACAAATTAACACGCATATATTCATTCCAGGAGTGCATTCTTGGAGAGTGAAGAGCTACATTTAATCTCAGAGGACATCAGTAACTAAGAAGAAGAGTTTCTTCAGTCTTCCTTAAATAACTCGAGCAATTTTACAGTCATTACTCAAAGGGAAATCCAAAAATATATTAATTCATTAGCAGGTGAGCATAAGGAACTATTTCAATCAGAGTCATAGATCACTTGAGGTTCTCATGTAGTATCTTTCTGATTTTTTAATGAGTAAAATCTCTACAAATGAAAGTATTTCTCAACATGATCATCAGTGGCAATAAATTCACTTGAAGTAAACTACAGCAGAAGATGTATTTGCATTCTCTGGACAGTGTTTAAACAAAGCACATTCCTCCAAAAGTGAAGCATGTTTTAAAATGGGGAAAAATGTACATTACGTTTCTTTACAAAACATAATGACTGAAATATTCGTAGCTCTGAGATCATCAGTTTCCCTTCCAAGTATTAGAAAACAGAGAAGTAATGCCAAAAACTAAAAAGCACCATGAATTTTTTACTTTTTTTTTTTTTTTTTTAAAAGAATTCTAACTATATGGTGTTTTATAATTTTAGTTTACATCACTTTTCCAACCAGTCTGGCAGGAAACATTTGATCCCAGTGCATTTTATCAGTGGTTGGTATGACAAAACCACACTTAGGTAGGTAGTTCCTATTGCTATATCTAATATGGCAAGGAAGCCTTGAAAAACCAACCCTCCACCCTCACCTAATTAAGCCTTAAGCCTGCATTTTGAGCTGCACAAGCCCACTCTTTGTAGTAAGCTTAAAGGGAATTCTTTTCAGTACGGCTGCTGCTACGCAGAATAAGAGCCACACAGAGTTACCAGGCTCAGGAGCTGTTAGTAGTAACTCATTGCTTAAGTAAGAACAACGTATGACAATAAAGAGCATGGGATTGGACCTCAGTGATACATAATGCTTGGCAAGAGAGATCAGTGGCTCGAGGACTGTGGTTTATCCAACAGTAACTTGCTAATCCTTGCACCAGCTGATAGATCCACTTCTAAAGATGCAATGAAAAGTCTTCCATGTGCCTTAAGGAGAGCAAGCTGCTGTAGGCAAAAGGCACTACTTTTGCTCAGCAAATGCCACAGCTCCAATTCCGCCACCTCTGCTCAGAGTACATATCTAGAAGGATGCATGTCCGTGTGCTTACAGCACTGGCACAGCTGCACCAGTAACACTGACACTCATTCAGCTTTAAATCCTAATTTTGGTTTATAAAAACATCCACAGTTAATATAGCAACCCTGAATCGTTTCACTCCTTCCGGATCTTCGAGAAGGTTCTCCAGTGATGAAGCCCATTTAGAGGTTCCTTTCAAGGTTTGGTGGCTGCTGCTCGGGTGACCCTCGCTGTCATTTATCTCTGTAAAAAAAAAAAAAAAAAAAAAGAAGAAGAAAAAACCGCTGTCTTCGTTAGAAGCGATGAATGCCCCTCACATTTCTTCCCCATTGCCCTCTGCACCCTTGGCCTGCAGCTGCTTTCTTGAAAGGGAACACCATAAAACTGAAAATAAACACACACGCATATTTGAATTGTGCTTTGCCTGCGAGGAGGCAAAAATGCCTTGCAGTTATATAATTCATCTGCACGTAAGTAGGCACTGTCACTGCTTTATGGGAGTTCAAGCACCTTTTGCATGTGGAACACAACGACTGCAGCCCGGGTAGGAAAAGGATCATTCGCCTTTTGTTCTGGCACTGTCAACAACACTGACTTCCATAAAGCAAATCCTCGTCAGTCACAGACATAAAATTTATTTTTAAGAAAAGAATCATCACTGGAGGTTGGGAAAAGGCAAAGAGAGACAGAAAAATAACACTTTGTTTAGCAGAAGCCCAGTATGTTAACCCAGTCTAACAGGAGGAAAGACAGCTGGCAGAGGACCCTCATTCCAGTCGAGGCGACCCGCTGTTGAGCAAGTGGTGTTTCTGTTCGCTGCTTTGCTTTCAAGTCCACTGAAGTTCTGCTTTTATAAGGTGTACTGGACTGTGTCCCCATCTTCTCTGTCAGCCAGCCTTCTCACAGATAGGAGAGATGGTACACGGTTGAATTCTTCTACCCCAGGGACAAGTACGTTACATCCAAGACCGGTGATGACAAAAAAAAATTGTTTGCTGGCTACCCATCAGAAAACCTCTTACTTGGGAAGACTCCAGGAGTTTTACTGCTGATCTGAAAAACCTCTAAAGCAGACATAAGGCGCTTGCCTTCCTTTCTTCTCACATGTGAAATGCCCAAGAAAGACAGCAGGAGTGCAGGCCACGAGAAAAGTCAGGCTAAGAGCTCCACTTCAGGTCACTACACACTAAAAAGGTGCACAAAAAAATAACCCCTTCATTTCTCCTACCGCCTTGGAAACATGGATCTTAGCAGCTTCTGCTTAAGCTGTGTTAAAAAATCCTTCCTCCACCATGAAACTAAGTCTCAGCGAGTATCTCAAAAAACTATCTATGCAGGGCTATGCTATCAGATGTCCTTTCCAGCTGGTAGCCAGACAGATAACTGCTAAGGTTAAACCCCCCCCCAAAACACTGGCACAAGAGCAAAGCCTACTGAGTTTTGGTTGGTAGGGACTTGTAGAGTCTCTTTGTTTTTCTCACAGCGAGATGAACCACTGCTGTAAGAGAATGAGCAACTCCCCATCACCCTTGACAGGAGTGGGGATTTTATACAGGAGAAATCACAAAACTGGAAATAGAGGTAAGCTTTCTGGAGCCGTGGATTCCATACCCATTACCTAATGCTGAGACTGCCACACTCATGCCCTGAGTAAATACAGACATAAAAGAAACGAACGGATCTAAAATGATCAAGCAAGTGGTCACTGCAGGCTACATTCTTCAGATGTCTCTCCTTCGCCTGTCCTGCTCTCGCTCTGTGATGCACTTACAGCCCTGACCTGGAATTTCCTACACAATGAACACGTGACTCTGTGCCTGCACAATACCTCTCAGGATCCATGATCATCACCAGTTAGGGTAAGGAGAAATGCTAGTTACAGGTCACGAGTCAGAACCTGAGGATTGTCTCCAAACCACCACTGCAGACTTCATGTGTGACACGAGTTCGGTGAGTTAAGTGCGCCTCAGTTTCCTCTCCCCTCAAGCAAAAGGATGTGGTTCTTTATCACTTGCAAAACTTATTTTAGGAACATGACTCAAAGTGTCTGAGCATTAATCTCAGTAAAATCTGTGAGATTTAAGTGGGAATAGTCAAGTAAGTTGGAGCAGAACACAATTACCTCTGAGAAGCTGTAATCTCTTGTTACGATCACTCTCACCTGCAAGCAGAATGGCAGCTCTGCGTGTACAGCTGCTAACGGCCTGAAGAACCAGGCCATTCCCTTATTTAATATGGAATTTAGCACATATGGGAGTGAGATTTTATTCCTAATGGTTTTTTTCCCAGCCAAAACTTAAAGCAGATATTAATGATCACTCTGAAAAGCATGTATTTCAATGAGATAATGCGATACAGGGCAGAGCCAGTACCATGAGAACCTACAAAACATCTCTAGTGAGCAAATAAAGGCCAGAAAAAGCACTTCCACACACCCAGGTTACATTGAACTGCTTCCCCTAAGCTGCTTTCACCAGTCTCTCATTTTACTGCTGGCCATACCCTATCCTCCCTGATCACCAGTCTCCCCAGCTCCCCCTCACATCCAGCCTACCCAGCACAGCCCAACTCCATCCAACACCGTTTACACTTCCCCTGCTCCTCCTTATCACCCTCCAAATCCTCTGCAGTCCTATGACCCTGCTCCTGTTCTCCCTACCTTCTACTCCTACAGCCTTAAAACATTCTTACAACATTCAGTTCTGAAGGGAGGACCGACAAGACTACTTCTTAATGTCAATTCTGCTGAGCCTTGGGGTGTTGCATAGGACCCCGTTACTCAGTTTGTTTCCTCACTTAACCAGCTCCCTACAACCCAAACATTACCCTGGCACTGAGATGAGGTTTCTCTGCCCATTGCTCGTACAATGTAACCCTTTCATTTTCCTCTTGCCTCACTGATTCAGGCTGGGAGTTCCCCAGAGCAGAGGTTATGGGATGTCACAGGCGCCGGGCAGCTCTGCTGAGCCAGAGTGGGTGCCACTGGCAGCCACAATCCCAGCTCAGCCCAGGCTACAGCTCCCAGCATCAGTCCACACCAAGGCAGGGGACCTCAGCCACAGCAGTGCGATGGAGGCAGCTCCTCAGACCTTTTGTACGTAATAAACACGAGCAGCCAGAGAACACTCTTGGATCCTGCCACCACGTAGTGCAGCACAGCTCTTGACAAAACCACAGAATGGCAGGAGTTGGAAGGGACATCTGGAGATCATCAACCCCCTTGCTCCAGCAGGGGGCACAGGATTGAAGTGTCCAGGTGAGTTTTGAAAGTCTCCAGAGAAGGAGACTCCACTGCCTCTCTGGGCAGCCTGGCCCAGGCTCTGGCACCCTCACAAGAGAGACGTTTTTCCTCATGTTCAGACAGCGCTTCCCATGTTCTAGTTTGCGCCCATTGCCCGTTGTCCTGTCTCCAGGCATCACTGAGAAGAGTCTGGCCGCATCCTCTTGACACCCACCCTTTAGATATCAACAGGCATTGGCAAGATCCCCTCTCAGTCTTGTCTTCTCTTCCCCAGGCTAAACAGTCCCAGAGCTCTCGGCCTTTCCTTGTCACAGAGATGTTCCAGTCCCCTCAGCATCTTTGTAGCCTCCATTGGACTCTCTCCAGTAGTTCCCTGTCCCTCTTGAACTGGGGAGCCCAGAAGTGGACACAATACTCCAGATGTAGCCTCACTAGGGCAGAGCGGTGCGGGAGGAGAACATCCCTCAATCTGCTGGTCACACACGGCTTAATGCAGCCCAGGATACAGCTCTTGTCCTGAGCAGTCCCCCAAACCCACTGTAACTGCATCCAAACAGCCTGGCTGGTACCACCCTACCAACTGTGCCAGGGGCAACACGGCTGTCCGGGGCCAAAGCCATGCCAGGGAACATGCCAACAGCTCTGGAGGGCTCAGCTCTGTGTGATGGGCAGAGCATTGATCAAGCTCTCTCCCTCCGGGCTGAGTACCATCGATCCCCATGCTCAGTGCTCCTTGGCAACTGCCATAAAACATTAACATTGCCCTGCAGCACAACTGTAAATAGGCTGCACACGATGCATGACAGTAGGAAACACCCCAAAATTTTATGAGGATATTAAAACTGCTGGGAATTTTTATTACACCCCATTAAATATGCCATCACAAACATTTTTTCTAATATAAAAGAAATGTCCCCAGTTCAGATCGTAACTTCCCACTCCACATGCTGGTTTCATTTAGAGGTTTGAGGTGTGATGTCTAAACTTTTTTAAGAGCTTAAAAGATAGCAAAGGGGGTTTCCCCACAAATGACTCAAGAAGCTAATCCCCAAATCCATATCCCATAAACATGCTACTAAGTTACCTTAGAAATGATACTTCCACTGAAGTACAATTTAATGGAAGTTTGAAAACATCCATTTTAGGAGGCAACACTGCAATAAACGCGATTATGTGAATGACCCTTCTGAAACCTAGCTATATAAAGATACTTTTCTCCTGTTAAAATCATCCAGCAACGAAGTTAGGCAACGTGCTCTTGGAAACAGCAAGCTGGACACCAATGTTTAACGACTAAACTATATGACCATTTAAACGAGGAAGGCAGACATGTCCTGTTACAGAAAACTGGGAGATAATTTTGTGCCCCCAAAAAAAGGCATTGCAAAACGGCAGTTCCCCCACCAGGGCAGCTGGAAGGGCAACCCAGGGAGTGCACAGCAGACGATGAACGTGCTGACTTCACTTCTTACCGCGGCAGGAGAGCGCTCGCCGTCGCTGACAGGGGTTAGAAACCAAGGGGCAGAGGAAGCCAACAGCAGAGCACAGTTGTGGAGCTCCTGCTGAAGCAAACTTTCCCCTGAGCCTACGGCCGTAACGCAAGCGCTCGCACGCTGCGCGGAGCCAGCTGCTCGGCAGCCCCCGTCGCTGGTTAAAGAGCGCCCCTTCTAACGGATCCGTTACTTCAGAGGGGAACTCAAGCCAACAACGAGGCAGTTGCGCGAGCTGGATCGTTATTTTAGAGAAGGATCCTACGGAGGCTGCCTCCTCCCGTCACACAATCGTAGTGCTGCATGGGACTGTGAATAAAGGCGCTTTGTAAGCCGGAGCTATAACGCTGAGTGCAGCGCTAACAACGCTGTAATTATCCGCTGAAGTGTGGTACCCAAACGGGCAAATGTTTGCATTCTCCAAACAGGAACTTGGACTGAAAGCACAGAGAGCGGCAATAACATCAAAAGACACAACTCTGCAGATCAGAGCTCACGGCTCTGGCCCTGGCTTTAGACGAGCACGGAAAAAAAAATAAATTGTGGAAACGGATCAAACTTTTGGAGATTCAGATGCAGCTAATTGAGTTAGACACGCTAATCCCTCTGCCTTCCCAAAGGGCTACGCACTGTAACGGTTTCCCAAGCTGCTGTCATTCTCAAACTGTTGATACAGGGGCCTGCGTGGCACCAGATCAAGCAGCACAGACTCGGAGCCCGCACAGAATCCCGCGGAACACGTCCCTCCCACCCGCACACGGCCTTTGAGAGCTCCTCAACAACAGACGACCGGTACGCAAGCGGCAGATGTGACAAGAGCAGCACGCAAACGGCATGCTCCTTATTCTATATTGAAACATTAGTATACAATGTTAAGAAAAGCCACTTAAATTCCTCCTTGAAGCACTCAGGCCGCCTGCGTTTTCCCCTTTTTCACACGGATCCTAACGCTGCGAGCCACCAACCTTTGTTATTACTTGAGAAGTACTCTGAATACCTTGTCTTTTCTTACGCTCACCAGAACACCTAAACAGCGACGATCACCAGGCTGGAATTAATAAATCCAAGGTTAGGAAACTTCGTAAGTAAGCAGCTGAAAAGGGGAAAAAAAATTCCCTTACTTTCCATCTATCCAAGCGCCACTGGATGAATCCTCACACAACAACTTTTTCCCAGTAGCAGCTGAATTTTAGACTTTGGTTGTTCAAAGCGTGAGCCTCAACATCCTCTTTTGACCATCTCGAACAACAGATGGCTGCTGGATTCCACTTTTAACTATAGGGAAGGAAACCAAAGGGACGTTCCGCTTTTGTAGCATCTCTGGAAGCCCTCACCAGACATGTATCCTTTAAAAAAAGAACAGCACCGCTAGACAAACACCACTTGGGGCTTTTCTTAGGAACGGCGTAACTTCGTACATAACCGTATGTAACTTTTATAACTGCACCTTATAAAAATGCAGTGTTATTTTCCGGGATCCTGAGTTTGTAGCTTTTACCCCAGCTGTTTTAGCAACGACGTGTATTACCCCCTTCGAACTGACAGACCTACAGCACCAGAGACACCACGCTACCCGTCACAGCAGGAACACGTTACAACGCCTGTCTGCAGAGGGAACCGCCAAGTCCTGCAGTTTTTTTACACCTCGGTAACTTCCACGCCCGGTTAAGACGCTCCCTGCAAAGGCAAACTCTTCAAAGTCAATTTAGAGCTCGCACTGCCACGCTCTGATGTTCTATCGCCTCGCTACCAGTGACAGCGACAGGCTCGCAATTAAAACTTGGATGATGAGGAGGCACAAGCCCCAGCAGAATCCAGTTCCCTCTTCCGTGCAGCTGCCGGAGAGGGAAGAACGGCGCTTCTTTGCCAGGCACGGGTCGTTCCTGCCTCTCCCCGCGCCAGTAACACAGCCCCTCTGCCCGGCCGGTCACCCCCGGGCCCCCGCCGCTGGCACAAGCCGGACACAGAGCCGGGCTGAGGAGCCGGCGCGGCCCCGGTAACGGCCCCGAACAACAAGTGCTGCCGGGGACGGGCTCGCCCGGCTCCCCTCGGGCCTGGCCGGCGGGCAATGAAGCCCCGGCGCGGCTACGGGCCGCCGAAAGGGTGGGAGCCCCGCTCCCGGCCGGCTCCCCCCAGCCCGCTCCGCTCACCACCCCCCGCCGCCGGGAGGGGGCTCGGCCGCGCTTCCCTTCGCCGACGCTGGGTCGGAAGAGAAGCGCAGCCCTTCCCCTGCCGGCGGCACTTCCTCAGGCGGGAGCAGCTGCCACCGGGGCCGGGGGCGTCTCCGCCCGCACCCCCCCCTTACCTGACGGCGGGCGCTTCCTGCTGAGCCGGCTCACGGCCCGGTTAAACATCTCGGGGGCGGCCGCTCGGCCCCGCCGCGCTGCCATGTGGCCGCCGCGCCCGGCGGGGAGAGGCTGCGCCCCGGCCAGGGCTCTCCCGCCTCCCTCCCCGCGGGTCCCCACCGCGGAGCCCCCCGCACCTTGCCGCTGGCCGTGCCGCCGCTGACCCCGATGAGGAAAGGCTCGCCGCCGCTGGGCTGCCCCTGCTCCTCCAGCCGCTGCTCGCTGTCCCCCGCCATCCTCCCCTGCTCGCCGCAGCAGCAGCAGCAGCAGCGCCACCGCCTCCTCCGCCTTCGCTCTCCGTGCGGGGCTGGATTTATCTGATGAGTCAAGGGCCTTCCTCCCCGCCTGGTTCACATCCCCGGAGCTGCGGCTCCCTGCCAGGTGCCTGCCGCAGCTGCACATGCTCCGGCCCAGCCTGCCGGCGGGCGGCACGACACGGTGGCCACATGGGCCCGCACCTCGCCGTCGCCCCCGCCCCGCTTCCCTAGGACAAAGGCGATGCGGGGCCCCGGCCTTCCATTCCATTCCCTGCCGGCGTGGTTTGCCCGGCGAGTCCCGCTCGCCATTAGCCTCCGAGGTGGCCCCCCGTAGGACCCCTGTTATATGGTCTCCCACCCCTGGTCCCCGCAAGCACTTGGGAATCATAGAATGGTTTTGGGTTGGAAGGGACTTTTAAAGGTCATCTAATTCCAACGGCCCTGCGGTGAGCGGGGACATCTACAACTCGAGCAGGTCACTCAGAGCACTGTCCAACCTCACCTGGAATGGTTCCAGGGATGGGGCAGTGACCACCTCTCTGGGCAACCTGGGCCAGAGTCTCGCCTCTTTCATCTTAAATAAACCTCTCCCATCTAGTCTGAATCTCTCCTCTTTTAGTTCAAAAACATCACCTCATGTCCTGTCACAACAGGCCCTGAGAAAAAGTCTGTCCCCATCTTCCTTCCTTTAAATACTGAAAGGCTGCACTAAGGTCTCCCCGCGGCCTTCTCTTCTCCAGGCTGAACACCCCCAACTCTCCCAGCCTGGCCTCCCAGCAGAGGGGCTCCAGCCCTCCCAGCATTTTTGTGGCCCTTCCTAATGACCGAAAACCAGGAAATTCCAATTCTGGTTAAGTCTTTGGCAAATGGAACCCATCTGGAAGCAGCCACAAGCACTCCAGAGACCAGGATTCAAAGCCTTCGACAAAACGACAACAGGCTCGGCGGCACGTAGGGTGCAAGTCCACGCGGGTGAGCGCCGCGTGCTGTGCTCAGGTAGGAGCAACGATCCCGCCGCCCAGCCAGCCCTTCCACGGATGGAGATCTGGGAGTGGAGTGGGTCAAAGAGCCAACGCCGCGCTGCTGTGAGAAAGGCGAACGTCCCAGTGGGACACATCAACGTAGGCAGGAGGTGGTCGCTGAGTGAGGTGAGGCCTGGGGGAGAGGTTCTAGCGAGGTGTGGGGAGCAGCCCGCGCTCTGGCTGCGCAACAAGGACCACGGGAACTTGTCTGCTTAGTCTGGGGGAAGCACTTGTCGTGCTTCGTCTGGGGAAGAGCTGGCTGAGGGGACCACGATAACCGTTTCCAAACACACGAGAGGCTGCCCCAGACAGGAAGGGAACGCGTTTCTCTGACCCATGGGGATTAGAACTAAATGTTGCCTGCTCAACGTTCAACAAGGGCAATTCAGGATAGACATTCGGGGACATTTTCTAATGGGTCGGAAGGGACCTTTCAAGGTCATCTAGTCCAACCCTCCCCCGCAGTGAGCAGGGGCATCTGCAGCTAGAGCAGGTTATGGTTAGGTCCTGGAACGGGTTGTTTAGGGAGTTACTCCCACTGCTCTCCACTGCTGATATTAAAACTGTGCCCTAGGCCAGCTCCCGCATGGCGAGTTTCTTTAGCAGAGCTGATTCTGCCCTGGGGTAAGAGGAACTGTTTGCCAGGCAGGTCCCACGTCCCAGCCCTCACCACGCAGGATGTGAGAGAGGATGTCCTGGGCAGGCACAGTCCCTCTCCACCCACCGCTCCCAATTCCAAGCATGCCCCCGTGGACCGCGGCTTGTGCCCTGGCACCGTGAGCGGACAGTGACAGGGGAGGAAGTGCTATATGGGGACAAGAACTTCCTGCAGGGATGAATTCCAGCGGATTCCCATGGCCCCATGCCAATTTCCAAGGGCTGACCCTGGGCACGGCTCCTGCGCACACCACCGGGCCCCAGGAGCTACTCTCAGCTCTTCTTCCTGACCCCCCCCGGCAACACACCCATATCTCAAGGGTGAAATCCCCTCAGTGCATCGTGACCTTTGGGTTGTTTGGTTCTCCTCGTGCCTGCACTCACTGCTGCCCTGCTTGGGGACAGATCAAAACCTCGGCTGAGCTGAAGCTGCTTCAGACTGTGCTCTCCATCCACCTCAGAGCTGAGCATCTCTGCAGGATGCCCGTTGTGGCATTTCATCATTTCCCTTCTAAAGCAGACGTTTGTGTGTGGCAGGAGCAGACACACTTGTAGAAGGAAGGATTGTAGAATTGTTTTGGTTGAAAGAGACCTTTAAGAGCATCAAGTCCAACCGTTAACCCAGCACTGCCAGGGCACCACTAACTCATGTCCCTCAGCACCTTATCTCCACAGCTTTGACACCCCTCCAGGGATGGTGACTCCACCACTGCCCTGGGCAGCCTGGGCCAGGCCTTCACAACCCTTTCAGGGAAGAAATTTTTCCTCATGTCCAACCTAAACCTCTCCTGGTGCAACTTGAGGTCATTTCTTGTCCTATTACTCTGTACCTCAGGAGAAGAGCCCAACCCCACCTGGCTCCATCCTCCTGTCAGGGAGTTGTTGAGAACGTGATTTCCTCTGAGCTTCCTTTTCTCCAGGCTCAACAACACCAGGTCCTTCAGCTGCTCCTCACCAGACTTGTGCTCTAGACCTTTCACTAGCTTTGTTGCCCTTCTCTGGACACCCTCCAGCCCCTAAATGTCCTTCTTGGAGTAAGGGGCCCAAAACTGAACCCAGTACTCGAGGTGCAGCCTCACCGGTGCTGAGTACAGGGGCACATCCCTGCCCTTCTCCTGCTGACCACACTGTTTCTGATACAGGCCAGGATGCTGGTGGCCTTCTTGGCCACCTGGGCACACGCTGGCTCATCGTCAGGATAAGTAAGTCCCTCTTGATGGGCCCTCAAGGAGTACGAGCTAAGGATATTCAAGGCTTGTTTTTACAGAACACAAGAAGAATTTGCAGAGATCAGATTAACGGCTCTTTCAAAACCAGGCCAGGGCTGTAAACTGGAAGTGAATCAAATACAAGTCCCAGTTATTTTTAGATGGCATCTTTCCTCAAAACTTAGCTGAGAATTTCACACACTCTTCTTCCTAGACGCTGGTCACTGACATGCTGTGCAAAGCAACTTTATCTTTTGTTCTGCTTAAGTCTGGAGACTTCAGTATATGAAATCTGTTTGGACACGTCTCTCTAATCTGGTTTTGAGGTTACCTCCATAAATTATCTCTGCTGGATCTAGAACATTTCTAGAATGCACTGGCCCCTAACTCAGGTGTCCAGAGCTATGTATTAATGCAAACGCTTTCCTTTTTCTCATAGCCCAGGCTTGTTAGATCAAATCAAACTGCACCCAACTCTTCATCTGCCCTTTCCACACTGATCAAAACACAGAATGCTATTTTAAAAAGGAAATGCCATTGAGAGTAAAAGGCCTCCTGTTACATGAAAAAAACCCAGCCCTACTGATAAGGATCCTGGTGTGATTCCAAGAGACAGGATGAAATTACAAAGCACCCATGTCACTTCTACCTCCAGTTCAAAGCCACGGACATTAGACAGGAAAGAGGTTCATGTCCCTGACCGTCTCTTCGTGGGCAGGCCTCTGCCACACAAGCGTCTCTTCTGTGAAAGACCAAGTTCAGCATCAATAGCTGACACCCTGGGAATCATTCCCCATTGCGGGAGAAGAGAAGCTGTTCCCAAATACTGCCTTGATTCACATACATCTCACAACCAGGAAAACCAGGGAGCTCTAAAGAGAGGCAGAGAGGGTGGAGGACGGCACACAGCACAGCCAAGTGCATGAGGTGGCACACAGCAGGGCACAAAATATTATCGTGGGGTCCGGCCACATCGTCAGGTGTTAATGGTTTCCTTCTGCTCACCCTAAACTGAAATACCCATCCTTAATTCCACCTCCCTGCTGGCTCTCACTCCGTCCCACTGCTCATGGCCAAGTTCTGCTCTCATTTCTCTCGCAGCGTTGCAGGAAGTTCCCTGTGCCCAGAGGTGGCACCAGGACCTTCCCTGGGCACAGAGGGTGCTCAGCTGCAGCTCTCGGTGACACCTGACTCATTGTGTAGCCACCTGCACACATGTGGCTTTTGCGTTTCCCTGTATACGAACGTCACCAGGCTCCCGAGGGTTTGTTTGCTGTCTAATCTCACACCCTCGCTTGTTCCTTGTGCTGCATTCTCTGAACTGTGTCTTTCTGAAGGGAGCGTTTGAGACCCACGGTGGGGCTTTTTCCCTTCCTGGTTTCCCACTTCACTCTGCACACGTAATCCCCCGGCGCATCGCTCTTCACCGGTGGCAAACCCTCCGTTACGCAAGGACAGGCACAGCCCTGCCCTGTTTCCTTTATTTCTGCTTTCTAGGTCTCCTTACCCCACTTACAACTTGTGGATTTGGTCTAGTTCTGCTGCTCCAGGCGTAACCTCCGGAGCCTCAATAAAAGTCAATTAGTCCGTCTGCTAAATCCTTTCCATTTATTTCACTGACCTCATTAGCGTTCCTCTCACTCTCATCCCACCCATGAATATTTTACACACACATAGAGCAGTGTATGATTTACCTCTCTGCTTCCAGCCCTTTCAATCACCAAACGCAGCACTCTGCTGCCGGCTGTACGAGAACAGCCCGGCAAGGAAACCTGGTAAAGGGCCGGCAGCACCATTTGTAAATATTCGATCCCAGCAAACACCTCCCGCCGCTGCTCGCTGGCGGGATGTCAGTGCCACTGGCAAATTAACCCGGGGCACAGCTGTAGAAACCAGGCAGGCTGCTCCAAGCCGCTCCGCCACGACTGTGAGGGGGGGGGATGTCCAACAAAAGCAAGTCCCTCGCGTGTCCCCCCCCCCAGCGAAAGGCCTCGCAGCAGCTCGGCCGGAGGCACGTGGGGCACGGCGGCCCGCCAAGATGGCGGCAGAGAGAACCCCGCCGCGGGGGTGCTGAGGAGGGAAGGTGGTTCCCAACCGAGGGGGGTGCTGAAGAGAGAGGGTAGTTCCCCCCCGCCTCAGGGAAAGCGCCCACTCCTGACTCCCCTCCCTTCCCCCGCCATAACAGGCGCGCCGGGCCGCGTTCCCGCGCCCACCGCCAGCATTGACAGCCGCCTGGCCCAATCAGAGCCGGGCCTGCTGGCTCTTTCCCCGCCCCTCGCTCTTCCCGCCACTTCTCTCCACGCGCAGCACCGATTGGCCGGTGGCGTCACCCGGAAGAGCGGGCGCTCGCTTCCGGCCGTTGCTAGGCGACGTGGGCCACGTTAGCTTCCGGGTGCCTGGGTCTATTTCCGGGAGCGCGGCGGCGGTACCGGGGTAAAGGAGGGGGAGGGGTGGGGGTGTTGACACCACCATGAGCACCATGTTCGCCGACACCCTCCTCATCGTCTTC
>WTSP01023464.1:19408-41962 GCA_025331215.1 Actenoides lindsayi | reverse complement strand
GGCCTGACACGCTCCGCTCTCGGGGGAAGGGGGGCGGGGAGCTGCTCCCCACGGAGCCGAGGCGCGTCCCGCCTCCGCGCTGCATCCGCGCCTCTCCGCGGGGAGGGACGGGCAGAGCGCCCCGGGGGCCGGATGGGCTGTCGGCCTCCGTGCAGCCTGGGCAAGCCGTGGTCCACCCGCGCGTTTGCCCCGGAGCATCGCTGTGGAGGGAGCAGTAACGCCCGTGCCTGATGCAAGGTCAAAAGGGAAAACCCTCCTCCCCAGTTTTATTTTTGAGCCTCGCGTATATGTGAGGCAGGGCAGGGGAGAGATGACAGACAAGGTGGGTCCAAAATCTAGCCAGGAGGTAAGGCAGAGACAAGCAGAACGCAGCAGCATGCCCAGGGAACAGCTCGGTGAGGGACTAACGCCTGGGCTGGGCTGCCATGGGGTCCTGGACCATGGGTAGGAGCTCAGGGGAAACCCTAGGTTAGGCTTGGTGCAGACAGTCAAGGCTAACAGTGCCTGTGGGGCTATCACATTTCGAGGTTCTCCTGTAAAATTGCCCAACCACTGCAAACCCCGTGTGAAATAATAAAGGAAAAGAAAAAAAAGCCGGTATTTACGCCTGTATTTGAAGGTGGGCTTAGGCCGTGAATGTTCACCTGCGTGGAGTCAAGCACTGTCTGACTTGACAGGGGAAAGACAACTTACACAGGGTTCCCAGTATATCAAGGAAGTACAAATCCTGAGCGTGTACTGAATCCTTTGCTTGGACAACCAAAAGCGGCACGGAAATAGTCACTGCTGCTACCAGGTTGAGAGAGGTTTTGGTCCTTTGGCTGCTTTCACCAGCTAGAGGGCTGAGAAGATGACTGTGGTTTACCAGCTAGTATTCTTTTAAATATGGCTACATGCTAAATTATGTGCGTCTGAACAACCCCCCAGATTCTGAATTCATCCAATGCTCCCTTTAGTTGCTGCATCAAGGTCTCATACGTATCTGGATGGCTTATTTGATAAATGCGGTACCTTTATCTTCTAAGCACACTTTGAACGTCTTTGTGATAAATAAGGGTGTGTAAAGTATCCCCACCTTTTCCTCGTATGTTGAAGGAACTGAAAGAAAAAGTTGGTATCATGAAGAATAAAAAGCACTGAACAGACACATGCAAAAAAATGGGAGAGCCAGCTCTGTTGTGGAGATGGAGGTACGCGTAGGCCCTTCTGTGTCATCCAACAGGTCACTGCTTTTCTGTTACTCTGCTGTGACAAACACCCAAGCTACCTCCCTCTTCTTAGCCAGCTCCTCTTCTTTCCTCTTGCCAGTTACTCCATCTCGGTGTGTTTCCCTCCAGCTCCAACCTTTCAGGCCCAGTTGTGTCCAGCCCCCGTCTGTCTTCCGGGTCTCACCCGCTGTAGTATTTCCACCTTCCCCATTAGGGAACATATCCAATCCTAAATACGGTGGGGGGGTTTTCCCCCTCTTTAATTTCTATTCAGTTTGTTCTTCTGATAAAAAATCATTATAATCATGATTGTTACTCTGTGCTTATGAGAACAGAGTCACAAGCCGTGGCTCTGAGCGCAGCATTGTCGCAGCACGAGTCTGAAGTACTCACAAGGCCACCTCCCCCCTTCTTCTCCCACCTTGTCAGCATCCCTCCACCCCTGTCACCCAGCACCTCCACTTCTGTCTCTGATTATCGCTTTTCGGTCCTTTTTCCTTAGGAGAAGCTAGTATCGATAAGGAGAACTGCTCTGGGCAAGTTGGGCCTTTCCATTTTACTCAGTAGGAAGAGAGAAATGACCGGCAAGCAAGGAAAAAAAATAGTAAAAAAAAAAAAAAAAAAAAAATCACCAAGTTAAATATCCTACCTGTGCTCCTCTTTCAGCCTAGCAGGAGAAAAGCCTCCTCCCTCCCCCGCGCTTACCGCCACGACAAAGCAAAAGCAAACGCAGGGTCCTGGCAGCCCAGGGCTTTCCAAACCCGCCCCCCTTCAGCTGCGTCTGCGGGAGCGCCCTGCGCCCCGAGCCCGCTGCTGCTGCTGCTGCTGCTCTGGTTCCCACCAGGGGGAGCGTTCGGCTCAGGTTATTGCCAGACCCCGCTTTCCCTTCTCAAGGCGAAGAAACGCAGCTTCCCGCATGTAGAGGTTGTCCTCAGCCCGTTTACCCCGTAAGCGTTTTCGTAGTACCTTTTTTTTTCTCTTTTCTCTTGCAATGCAATTTCCTTCTTTTAACGTTTCGTAGGAGTGTTATTTATTCACGGTGAATTTTATAATGGATATCGAAAATGTAATTAAGGGTCTAATTCCCTGTTGATTCACCTGGTTATAGAGTCATTTATTCTGAGAAAATAATAGATGTCAGTGTAAGGCTCCTGTAAAATTTTCTGTTTGCAGTGGATATCGTTCTCCTCATAAATGTAAATACCAGATACACGAATCTCAAAAATTGATTGCGATAGCGTAGGCAGACACGAGGTGCTTTTTCACTGATTTGTGGGCAGAGCATGTAAAATAAACAGCTTTGATAAAATCCTAAAATAATAACTCTGATAAATCTCTATTGGAACACCTCAATCCAAGTTTAAGTCCTAACATGAAGACGGATGCGAGTCTCTGATACCACTGTTAATCGTAATGACCCAAAGTTGTCTGGTGGTAGGCATAGCTAAGTCTACTTTTACCAGACTGGGTGTTTCTGTTTATACCATAAAAAGTGGCCCTTCGTGCCTATAGCCAGGTAAGGAGATGTGGGTTGTGAACCCTGCATTACCCCAGCGTTCTTGGCTTCAGCTCAATCTATAACGCAAAGCATATGGGCCTCCCAGGAGGTCCATTGATTTTAAAAGGCTTCCCTGCTCCACAGAAGTATGTATGCAAGTTTTCCCAAAGATGGATATAGCTGCTCTTCCAAAAGTACAATTATCTGGGTTATTTCTGTCTCTTCCGCAAACTACCCTAAAGAGTTATGAGTTAGTTATGTACAAAAGAAGCAAATATGCTCTACTCCTATAAGCTTCCTTTTATGATTTATGTATGCCAGGCTTCTCTGTGACCATCTATAGATTAGATCTCAGACTCTGCTTCATTTTCACTTGCAAGTTTCATGGAAGCAACAGCTGAATAAGATATTCACTGTTTGGCTTCCATGGCCATAAAAATGTCTTTCAGTTAACAGCTGGTGTGACTATATCAATAGCTTGATAATGATCAGAATTGGCTTCTCGTGTAGTATTTTCTTCTGTTCTCATTCAACTACAAGTATGTCAGTAATGCAGGATCAAATGCATGACTGACTGGATGATCTAGCTAATGTGACAGCTACGGTGTAATTCCTGCAAGGTAGGAGAAGTGAGGTGCACAGAAAAGAGTGTCAAATACCCTGAGAGAAGAAAAACATGATTCTCAGCTCCAGTACTTGGTGTTCTGATCTCTTCAATGAAGGCTGCTTATATACTTTACTTAATGGACTAGAACATCGTTCTGTTTGAAACAGAACTTGATTCCTACCTTGAGGGAATTTCTGGCTGTGAATGCCAGGACCATGGCCCTGAGGGCACTGTTAGCCCTGACTGTCCCTGCCAAACCTCCCCTGGGCCTCCCCCCATCCCTGCCTGTGGCCCAGGATGGACCCTATTTCAGTTCAGGCCGGACCATCAGTCCCTGCCCCAGCAGTGACACGGTTGTGCTTGATCCCATCCCTGTTTCTGACCCCATCTTCTGCTTCTGACTGAACCTCCTGGATGGACTCCAGATATCTCATCTTTCCCACCTCAGCTCTCAGCTCCTCCTCCCTTATGGAGCAATCCTGCACTTGCTGCTCCCCAATATCCACTTTGTCACAGGTACCTCCTGGCAGCCTGATTAATTGTGTAAAGGCAGCACAAAATGCAGTTCCTTGAGGTAATCCCAACTTACACATCGAGTTTACCTGGCACATTGCTCCTCGGTGAAAGCACTCGTGACATCAGTACCACTGCTCTGCTTTCAGATTCAAAATGTGTCACGTGGCCACTTCAGGAGCACCTGAATTTGTACTTTTACAGGCTTAGTCTTTTAATTTAAACTCTCCTAATGGTGCCAGTGTCACCACAGAGCCAAAGCAGAGAAGGGACAAGATGGACACCCACCTCCAATTTGTCTAATGAGCAAATATTCCTGACACTTCTCTGTTGTTGCTGCCAACTCCTGTCCTGGAAGCTGACTGTGGGAAAGCATGTGGGTTCATTGCACAAATTTGTAGGATCGTTTGGTTGCCTTTGTATGGCTCTAGGTTGCAACACTAATTTATATACCTTGCCTGTCCTTTTCCACCCTCTCCCAAAGAAAGGCATTTCTAGGTCAGGAACTAATTGAAATGAGATGTTCTGAGGATCTCTGGTGATTGAAGTGGTTATGGAGGAGTTTAAATGTGCTTAAATTACAGCGGCTGTAGTCCTATACAGCCACCTTTCTTAGTCCCCTTTATTCCTTCAGCTTGGAGGCACTACTTTTAAAGATGTCTGCCTCTTGTACTTTACCGCGCTCTTTGTGCCAAGCACCATCTGCAAATGACTTGTGGAGAGTCAAATAACCACATTTGAGGTGGTTAAAGCTGAAAATATTGGTAAACGTTGAGATGGAAGCGGCTCTCCCAGGAAACGAGAGACGGGTAATACTCACGCCTCAAAACCCTTATTTCTCAACTCACCACCAGACATGTCAATTGAGCCCACTCCCATGTATGAGGACACCCCTCTGCTTCCAATCAAGTTGTGGAGACTTCTCTGAAATTGAACTGTTAGCAGTAGATCATCCCAGAAAGGACCCAGTGCTTCAGACTAGCAAAGGCAAGTGTGAGCAGCTACAGTAGTAAGTTATGTGGCCACACCTAGATGACCTGTCCTTTCCATACCAGAGATGGGTACATTCTCAAAGTATGCACCATGCATTCAGCCATAGGATTCTCCGTGTTGGAGCAAGACATGCTGTCTGCTTCCAGAATGCTCCTTTGAAATGCTACACTACTTTGATATTTTTATTTTCATGTTTTTACGTGCCAAGTGTAGTTATCAGAGAGGGTGGGTGAAAGTACTTGAGCTTTAAATAAGCCTTGTAATGTGCACTACCAGCTGTTTGTAGCTGAATGACAGAGGATCTGTATCCAAGCTGCACCTTTTGCCTTTATTGGGTGAATTTTGTGGATATTATGAATGAAAGAACATATGGGAAGGCCTGACATGTGGTAGGATCAAGATTGTTACAGTGCATAAATCAAACACGCACACAAAATGATTCAAGCTTTACTGAAAAACTTCTGAAAGAAAAAGATAAAAGCCAGTGGGATCTGTGGAGATCTACAAACTGGTAACTGATTGTGCCCCAGCACAGAAGTATCAGACATTTCCTGCTTTATCAGCTGCAGTTCATTAACTGGTATAACTGAATGACTTCATGTAGTGGAGACAGGTGCTGCTTTTGCTTGCCCAGCAGCTCATGTTTGTTTAGAGGCAGGTAACAGCCTTGGTGACAGGCACAGGCTGCTATTATCACCACATCACCCGTCTGTCCTTCAGTGAAGAGCATTTCATTGTGGTAACAACACCTGGCCATACGAACAGCACCTCCAGTTTTCTATTTAGTGAGTTTAAAACCTGCGAAGCAATTTTCCAGTGGGACAAGGAAGGCATCATCTTTTCTCCTCAAAATCACTGAAAATCACCCACTTCTGGTAGGTTTGACACAAAGCTCACAGGACAAGCAGCCAGTTTCACTGGAAAGTTGTAACTTCCTATAAGGAATACTTTCCAACTGTTTCTGGAGCATCATACTTTCCAAGATGGTCAAAGCCTCTAGCACCTTCCAGAAGAGCCATGACCAACAGGTCACAGTGTGACCTTACAGCCTAGATGTCCTCAATGCATTGTCCAATAGGACTTCTGCGAAGATGTGTATAGTTTTACTTCTGATCAGTGGGGTTCATAGATGCCATGTTGTATGACCTCATCTGCTCTGTAGTCTCAAGCAAACTTGGGTGTTTTCATTCACCAGTCAGGAAAACAAGGCTAATACCACACCTGGAGGAAAGTCACAGTTCAGTGAATCCTGAATTCCATGAGCTCTATAAGCCTGAGGCTGAGCTATTAATAAGCAAAGATTACAAGCCACATCATGAACATTTTTTTTTTCCTAACTGTGGTAGCCACCACATTAGCAGAAGGTCTTTCAAGCAGCTATTTCCTTGAACTGAGAAAATAAATTGGGCAGTGGTAAATGTACAGAAAAGTTGCCAGTTAGCTGAATGATGAGTTTTTGAGAGTTTAAGGGATGCTTCATCTCTTCTTTTTACTCTCCCTGTTCACCCTCTCCCCCTCCCTTACAAACCAGTAACAAAGAGTTCTCTTCCGTTACAAACCAGTCTTGTTGCCAGAGAAGCTGTAGTACTCAGCGTGGCAAGGGAAGTTTATATCATCTTTCACCAGTGCAAAGGGAATGTAAGGGATCTGCAGGAATTCATAACATAAGTAAATTCAAGTCATAATCAAAACTCAAACCCACCACAGTTGCCTTGCTTTTCAATCTTTCATGTGATTTCATCTGCACAGTCTGTCCTGTTCCGGAGCTAGGTCTTTGAGACAAGGAAGAAATGTTTCCTGCTCATATGCACCCATGTGTTGTAGGTCCTAGCCAAGTCCAGTAGATCCTGATCCTGGCTAGGCTCCTGTGCAGTGTAAGGCTCATAAAAAGTGTAAGAATGAGTGACGTCCCTGTAGTGGGAATAAAAGAGCCTAAGAGGCAACAGGGCTGGATTTTGTGGGGGTTGTTCCCCTCAGTTGTGTTGGTAGCTAATGATGGTACAGTTGGCTCAGACACCTCCCGCTGCCTGTCCCAACACAGCCAGCGTGATCAAAACTCTGCATCAGGGAGGATATACTGATGCCAGAACTGCACCTGAACAGCTGATTGCCTCCTTGCAGAAAGAGAAGAAGGATGTTGGAAGGACTATTAGATCAGTTCAGGAAGAAGTTTACCTACACCCAATTTTTGGCACGGGAGCCATCAATACTACCAGTAAACCCTCTTACTGTTGCATTTAGAAAGAAAAGCTGACCAGAGCCTGCTGAAGCAGTCATATTCTGAGTAAATACTGCTTTTCTGAAACAGATGCAATAGACTTACATTTGAGAATTTCCTGGTGAACTTGCAGTGGTATGTCATGAACACAATGCATAGCCAGGTGCATGGTCTGAAGCCTCAGTCTTGTTCAGTCTGCAATCTACAACTGGTTTTCTTGTTCTGACACTTACACTCAATGTCTGCTCCTTCTCTTTGTAAAAGTTAGTAACATAGCTTAAAGCAAATCTTGGCGCCCTCTTTCTTTATATGTTTTTAAGACTATTTTTAAGCTAGCGTTACTGTGTATTCTGACCTGAATAATTAAGTCTCTACGCACAAATGAAATGCAGTATTAGAGGACAAAAGCATAAACTTGCCCATGTTGCTTTCTTTAACGCTATCTCCTGTCTATAAAAGCAAGCACTTTCTAACCTTTTCTATAGCAGAATTTTGAAAATCTTTGACAAAATTACCAGTGGTGGGCAGGCGTTTCTCATGGGCGAACTAACCTGTAGCCAACAATTTATTTTACAACTATGAAGCAATTTAGTCACAAGAGCCACTAGGTGCCCCAACTGGATAAAGAAACAGAATGCTTGAAGAAAGTCTGTCTTCTCCTCCTGTTCCCTCTAATCTTCAACATTTGCAAAGCTGCTTTCATCATAAACTCAAACGGCTCATCCCCGATACCATGTGATGAATGACAGATGCTGAAGATTTGCTTCCACTTCTTTCAGGCTTCTCATACCAAAAAAAAACCCCAAACAAACAAAAAACTATAACAAGATTTACCTTTGTTACTCAGCAAATAACAGGAACATTGAGTCCACCACAAGGTAGTCTGACTGTAAGGAACAATGGAAAGGACATACTGAAGCTGCTGTACCATTATGACAGAAAGGCTGAACCAGACCACTTTTACCAGGATATATTAGAGTTAATACTGTAAACAAAAAATAAACATCAGCAGTTTGACTTGAGACTGCTTTCCATTCAATTGCTTAATTATCAGCTTCTGGATTTATGTGCAATCCAATTTTATTGATTACCAAGACCTTTTAAAATATAGTGCCTGAATACAATATTTCTCTCTCCAAATAAACAACTTAAAATATATCTGCTTTGACATAGAGGGGGAAAATAGACCATAAACTGAAATTAGTTCCTTAGACGGAAGTTTTCCCTGACAATCTGAGTTGTATATCCTTCACTGATATATAGCACGTGAGCAAAATAACTCCTTAAAATGCAAGATTTCAGGTTGGATTAGAGAAATGTAATAGCATATTACAAGAGCTGTTCTGAGACAACCTTGGGAGGTATGTAGTTTCATTTCCTGCTTAAATCAAGACAACGATTAACACCAAATTAGGCACATAATGGCTTCATCTCTCTTGAAAACTTCCAAGGACAGAGACTCAACAGCGTCTCTCATAGCTTCTACCAGTGCTGTGCTACCATCTTTGTGAAGAATATCTTCCGAATGTCTTACCTGAACCTCCCAAGTCACAGCATATGTCCCTTTGTGCTTGCTACTGTGAAGTCTGAATCTTTGTAACTTCACTTCATGTAGTCATAAGCTACTCGATCTCCCCTTCAGCCCTTCTTCACCAGACTAAACAAGCCCAGCTCCCTCCGTTTTTCCTCATCGCTCATGTGCTCTGTGTCCCTGGTCATCTTGATGGCCCTCTGCAGGACCATCTCCAGGTTTTAACATCCTTCCTGAAGTGTGTCAGGGCATGCAGAACCCAACACAGTAGTCCAGCTATGGCCTCCCCAGCAGCAGAATAAGCATGGAATAACCTTCCTTGATCTGCTGGGCATGCTCCCCTTAAGGTAACCCTTAGCTGTTTGCTTTATTCATGATGTGTTGGCACATGTTGAACTTGGCATCCACTGTCACACCAAGTAACAGCTATAATCCCAGGTCCTTTCCAGTGAGGCTGCTACTCTGCCAGCCAGTTCCCAGCTAGTACAGATGCATGGGGTTATTCTGCCCCAGGTGTACTTTTCCTTACTGAATCCCATGAATTTTATGTTGCCCCAGTCCCTGAGTTTTTCAGGTTGCTGTGAGCTAAAGTTCTGCCATTTGCTGTGTCAGTCACCTCCTCTAATTTAGCATCATCCACAAATTTGTGGAGAGTGTTTTCTGCCTCCTCATCAAGACTGTGGATAAAACACTGGATAATATGGACTGTAGTGTTACCCTCTGAGGGGCTCCACTACTGTTGTGGTTTGGACCAGATGGGAGCTGAGCACCACGTGGCCACTCGCTTATTGCCCCCTCACCCCAAAATGGGAAGGAGAAGAAGGAGAAAAATATAAGACCCCATGGGTTGAGGTAAGGAGAATTTAATACAACACAAAAGGAGGATTAGCAACAACAGTAATAGCAATGAGACAATACAAAAAATGAACGCTATAGAACAAACCTGGTGAACAGACCCCTGCCCGGAGCTGATCCCTGTGGCCCCACCAAAAGCCTGAGCTTTTCCCAGCCCACCCCCACCCTTATATAGTGGACATTACATCACTACAGTATTGAATAATCCATTGACTGGTTTAGTTGTCTATTCTGGATGTGGGCCCATCCCAACTTCTAGTGAAAATTAACCCTATCCTAGCCAAACCCAGGACAGCTATTTACTCCTCAAGCCATTCATTTCTACCCTTTGAGCCCAAATTTCTACCCTACTCAAGGCCAAACTTCTCAGATTCTCAGTGGAAGAAGCATGGACAGAAGCATCACAGTCACAGCAGCCATCTCTGTCAGCACGCACCTCTTCCCACAGACTGAATACTTCCAGATTCCTTAAGCAGCCCATCAAATGTTGTACCCCCTATGCATCACCTCCTTCCAGATACGTGCTGATACACACAGAGCTCTGAGAACAGGGTTTTCCCGTGAAGACAGAAGGAAAAAAGGACTTCAGCACTTCAGTCATTTCCATGTTTGTTACTATACTGTCTCCTCATTCATCCACTGACCTACCTTTTCACTGAATTTCCTTTTCCAGTTAACATTCCTGTAACATCCCTTAGTGCCCTTTGTGTCCCTGGCCAGTTTTAGCTCCAGAATCACCATCTGTTTTGACCAACTTGATTTTGTCCCTACAGCATTTGTCCGTAAGCATTGCCAAACAATATTGTTATACTTTTCTTTCATTGCCTCTCTTTGTTTTCGCTTCTTGTATACTCCTTTTTTGTGTGCTTTAGTTCATTGAGAAGCTCCTGGCCTAACCAAGTCATCCTTCTGCCAGATTTACTGGTCTTTCTGTACAACAAGATGGTTTGTTCCTCAGCTCTCAAGAAGTTTTCTTTCTGCCAGCTTTCCTGGGCACCTTTCTCCTTCATGGTTGCTTCCCAGGGCACTCTGCCTAGCAATTCCCTAAAAATAAGTCAAAATGTGCTCTCCTGAAATCCAGAGTCGTAACCCTTCTGCTTTCCTTCCTTCAGATCAATCATCCTATGGTTACTGCAACCCAAGCTACTGACCATGACTGGATTTTCCACTTGCTTTTCATAGCAGTTATGCAAAACCTAATGTGTTAATGTTGTTTCATACTTTTGAGGGAGAAGAAATCTAGGAGCTTTCCTCCTCACCCTATTGCAAACAGGAGTAGATAAAGTTGTGATCTGAGAGGGGACAACATAGCTGTTCCCTGTGACATGGCTCACAAGCACAGACAAGGTGTGAAATGAGCCACCAGACAAACACCAGCACTCAGTTCCAGTATTCTACCCATGCCTATGTTTGCACTTGTGCAAAATACAGGAATGATTCGTACAAGCAATATCTTCACCTGCACTGTAATAGTAGAGCAGTGCTGCACACATGACCATTCAGGCTGAGGAAGAGTGGAAAGAGAACTTGCTTTCAACTTCAAAGAAATAAGCACATTCCTTGAACTCTGGAAATTCTCATAAAAATGTAAATATATCCTATTTCCTATTGTATTCAGTAGTGCCTATATACTTATAGCAATACATTTCACAGCAATCTTTCAGCACTCCAGCCAAGCTAAATGCTTTTGAAATGCTAAGGAACACAATGAATCAATTCTTCATAGCCCAGGACACTGCTATGCAGTCAGTAAAGGGAAAGCATCCTTAGGAAAGGCTGACTGTCCCCCATCACATGGGAAACACATTAGGTTTGGGCTGTGGATTTTGTTGTATGCTTGATTATTTATAAAGCAGTGAATTTAAAGTGTTTCAGCTACAAGCAAGGAAAATTATATTTGTATTCCACGTAATAAAATGTAAGTCAGATTGTATGTGGCCTCTTGAATTTGTGATGCCACAATCTTGAACAGCGTCTGGTTTCCACACCACTGCAAATAGGAATGCAGAATTATCATGGAAAAGGTACAAATATAAGCAGATATCCTCTGAAAAGTTAAGAATCACTAATGTCAATAAAAATACATTTTAGATTACTTTGGATTTTTTGTCTCAGTCTTAGGGTAAATTACAACTGTGGATGATGCATGTTTTCTGCATTTGCTATTTGCTGACAAGCCCATGAATTCATACTGTGACAAGAAAAAAGAGTTTTC
The DNA here is from genome assembly GCA_025331215.1 of Actenoides lindsayi. Lineage (NCBI taxonomy): Eukaryota > Metazoa > Chordata > Aves > Coraciiformes > Alcedinidae > Actenoides > Actenoides lindsayi. The sequence continues at coordinate 30,324 of WTSP01023464.1, read as the reverse complement.
TGGACTCCAGCGTCCAGGACAATGTTGACAGTGCCGCTGTTGATGCTTTACATGTAGCAAGGTTTGTATGGAAAATAGTGTTTGCAAGCAGAAATTGAAAGTCTAAACTTTCCCCTGCCACCTCCATAACTTTGAATGTATTGGGCAGTTTTATCCAACAGTGATAGAGATCTCACTTGAAAAGCTTGTGTTCATTAAAGATACTACCCACTTTTCTAGAGGGAATCCATTTCTGCTGCACTTCAGGGAAAGGTTGCAACATGAGCTTGCAACCCGGGAACGTCAGAAAGGATCCAGAATGCCTCGAGTTTAGGAAAAACTTTGGACACACCTTTAGGTAGAGAGTGAAGTCAGGAGGCAAAAAGTGATTAAGGGCATGTTAAGAAGGTCTCTCTTGTGGCACATGTACATAGCAAGTCAACATCTCACATAAAGGAGACCAGATGTGCTGCACAGATGTTGAATGGTCTGATTTTCTACACACGTGCTTTGCAGTTGCTGTGTGCACATGCAGCATGACATGTGTGTGGTAGACAGGGAACATCAGCTACAGGGATCTGGAAAACAAACTTCCACTTGTTACAGTAACTTCAATTGCTCACAGAGTTCCTTGTTTTCTTGCACAAAGCCATTTCTCTTGATACTGTTAATCTAGCAAGGCCAGCAGGATGATCACTTCCTTCAAACACTGTGAAGCTCTGTAGTGCATAATTCTCATAGCTTCCCAACTGGCTCCTGCCTTTCGGGTGGGATCACAAAGCATCGCAAACTTGTGTGCTGCAAGCATCACTCAGTGCTGTCAAAGGAGTTCAAGGCAATGGAGTTCTAGGTCCAGGATGGTAGGTGGTCTTCTTAGACTCTTGGCTTTCTGCAGTGTGTGAACACTCTGCAGAAGCAAAATAAATGATTTGTCGTGTGTTTGGTCCCGTCTTTGAGAAAGCAGGCATAGCTTTCGGGTTACCTCCCTGGGAGTAAGCAGAGCAGCACTGTTTGCTGCACTTGTGTGTCCCACTCCAATGGAAACTGGGGAGCCACCCAGATGATTTAATCTTGGTGACAAGTACCCATGGAGAGAGTATATTGGCGCAGCAGCAGAGCTGCCTGTTCTATGCAGCAGGCATTGCTAGAAATGGTGTTATCAGAAAGCCTCATGCTTCTGCTCATTTACCAAACCAAAAATCAAGAAGAATCCCATCAGAGGCAGTTTTGACCAGAAAGGAATGTCTCATTTCAGCTATTTGCAATCTGAATGAACTTTCAGAGGAGAAGCATGTTTATCCTTGGTTCCTACAAAAATAGCAGTTACTGATTCCAAATTTCCTTCTGTTTGCATCTGATACCTTCTGTTTTCTATTTTAAGGTCATGCAAGTGGGGCCAAAACCACCTCTCAAGTAATTCAAACATCCCAGGCTTCCTTCTGGGATGAGCAGTGGTCCTATGCTCCAGGATCTGATAGTTAATTCTAACTCCTAGTTTTGAAAGTACTAGAGAAATACAGAACTACTGATGAATATTGCATACTTTTCCTGGGCTGCTGCCATGCCTAACCTTACCCTACCTTATCTTGGAGTGGGAATCCTGGAGAATCATTGTCCTGCCCACTCAATCTTCCACACACAGGAATTAAGTAACAGTTCCCATCTTCTATTTCTTGGCCAAATGGAAGCTGTAGTGTGTAATTTGTAAGATCAGTATATGCCACAGAACAGTTGCTGCCTTTCCTCCCAAGAATCATAGAATCATAGAATTTCTCAAGTTGGAAAGACCCATAGGGATCATTGAGTCTAACTCCCTGCTCCTTGCAGGACTGCCTAAAACTACACCATGTGACTAAGAATGTTATCCAGATGCCCCTTGAAGTTTGACAGGCTTAGTGCTGTGACCACTTTCCTGGGGAGCCTGTTCCAGTGACCAGCCACCCTCTCAGTGAAGAACCTTTTCATAATGTCCAGGCTGAACTTCCCCTGACTCAACTCTATCTCTTCGTGTCCTGTTACTGGTCACCAGAGAGAGAACATTAGCACCTCCCTCTCTGATGCCTACCTTGAGGAAGGTATAGACTATGATGAGGTCACCCCTCAGCCTCCTCTTCTCCAGGAAGAAGCCTCATTTTCTCAAGTGACCTCAACAGCTTCTCATAAATCTTGCCCTCAAGGCCTTTTACCATCTTGGTTGCCCTCCTCTGGACACACTCTAATAGTCTGATGTTCAGAATGGGTTAGTCCACAGATCCTCAACTGATACTATAACCGGAATTAGCTGAGGGAGATAGCTCTGGAGGCAGTACAACTTTCCACAGGGTAGAGAGACTGGGAAATATCTCATTTTGTCAGCCAAAATCACTGCTTATTAGCTAACTTAAAGGGAGTCAGAACAACAGAATTACTCAGAATTTGGCTGTCATATCAAGAAAAGTCCCTTTTTTTATTGTTTTTTTTTTTTGCGATTAAATGTATTCAGTCTTTCCTCAAATGATTGCTAGTGTTGCTATTGGAAGTGCATTGTACATTACAAGAACATGGTGTTTATAGTCAGTCCCTCAACATCTTTGCAATTTCAGTGCAACTAACAGTCGCCAGAACTAAATGACATCTGAGCAAGGCCATACTAGCACATTCATTAATAGAACACGAGTCTATTTGGGAAGCGTAAAACATCTGATATTTCTCAATTGTCTTTAAAAATTGGAACACAGTGTGTTATTTTTGTTGACATTTGTTGTGCTTCTAGTGAACAAATAGGCTGGAAGGATACGAACAGGAAATTTTGTTCACAAGATAAGCAGGCTGTTAGCCCCCAAAGCTTCAGAAGTTCATAAGGGCCAAAAAAAAAATGTCTTTCTGTGTCTGTTTTAATGAATAGTCAGCATTCCACATCAGCCAAAGGAAATGCTTTGGGGGCAGTTTTTACAGATGCAATCAAATCTTGTGTTTGTGTGAAGAAGGACAGAGCTTGCCATTTGTTCATGCAATAACAGTTTCAAAGGTTATGCTTTCACCACAAAAATCTTGAACTGTTGTCATTCCAAAATGCTTGAGAACTAGCCTATTTTGTAACTTACTGTTTAATTTCTGGAAAGAGACTTCATCCAGAACATGTCATTGTTTTCAGACTGGACACCCTCATGATTTTAATGCACATTTCTTCAAAGGTGTTCTGCTCTGCCTTATAATCATCTACAAAGCAGCTAACAGAAAAGGGCTCCAGTCTTGTGGTCTTCTGTTCGTGGCCCACAGATGCTACAGCTCTCAAGTAAACTCACAAAGGAGAGAGTAACAAAAGCACGTCAGTAGTAGACCATATGATCCATTAGTAACATCATAAAATGGGTATACCTTCATCAAATTGATCAGTGTTGTACAGTCAGATACATCTTCAGCTGATGTAGATGGCATAACCTCATTTATTACTGCTGTGCTAATTTACATTGGTGAGTCACTGGTAATTCTGGGGAAATTTCATGCTTCTTTGGAAATACTTGTTCTTGGAAAAGTGATGTTGCATTTTTGTACATGAAGCATGTTCAAGGAATGTCCTTCATAGCAAGCAAGTAGAAAATTTAACTTTAGACATTATGATTTCATATGAAAGCATGAAAATAAAAATGAAAACTGAACAAGTTACTACAAGTTCTCTATGATCTATTTGGAGAAGAGTGGTGAAACTTTAGAGCCCTGAATTCCTTCCAGTGGAAAAACCAAGATCTAAGGAGCTTGGCATTCATGAAATCTTAATCCAAAGGGGCCAGAGAAGTAGTAAGCCATGCTCTTTGCAGGGAGATTAACATAATGACTTCAAACCCTTCACAAGCCCAGTGACAGAAAACATGGTAAGCCTTCAATCAAGCTGCTCTTTAGGTCTCTTCAACACATAAGAAGATAAATTTTAACATTTGTGTTCTGCTAAACTTTGGTAGTCTAACAGTGGAGTCTGGCTCCTCTTCTGCGTTTTCTCATCCTGGTTTAGGACAGAATGAAGTTTTACTTGTGGTGTACAGGAAATGTGTATTTAGATGCCTCTATGACCAAAACAATGTAACTGGGAATATGGAGTTCTCATCAAGCATAGGGTGGATTTGTTTTCTCAAGAAATTACAATGGCCTTAACTACACGTATATACAAGGATTATGTTATTCAGTTTCAGAGTAATGAAGTATAGTAGGAAACAGCCTAGACGAGACAGAGCATGTGCAAAATGCAGCACTAATTGCTTGCACAAACACTGTCATTGATAAGCTGAGAATCTCCTCAAGTGTAGTGGAACAGTGGAGTAGAGGACCACACAGCTGTGCTGACCATATTGCGTGTATGGACCAGGGCTCTTTCTGCATTCAAGCTTCTTCTGGGCCATGGCAATTCTAAACTGACAGACACTTAAGTATTCAGCTGCTTTGGACCAGAACAGATTTGGTATGTCTAAACATTTCCTCTGATTTCTCTATCAGTAGTGCATCCTCAGAAGGTGCAAGTGTAGCTGATGTTGGAAATGACACTGTGAAAAGTGAAAAAAAAACATTTTCCAGGAACATCCTGGTCTCAACATGACAAATAATGCTTTTCTTTTTTTTTTCTCTCTATCCAGCATATTGTTTTCTTAGTAATGCCCGAAGTGCACGGAAGTAGAAACAAGTTGTAACATTTACATACATTGATTCCTGTCATCACATTTGAAAATATAGTTTCTCTGGAAAATTTGAAAAGTTTTATTTCTTTTTTCTTCTGGTTTTGTTTGGTTTGGGGCTTTTTGGTTTGTTTTGGTTTATTTTATTTTTTAACAAAAAGCTCTTTTCAAAATGTAAGTAGATGTTGCAACTTTGAGCTTGAAAACAGTATTTTGTTGCAAGAGAACACATTCTTCGAATTTTGTTATGTTTATGGGCATATGCATTTTATTAATGTCTATTTATATAGAAAAGCTTATATAAAATTTCACTTATTAAAAGTCACTGCAATGTTTCAGAAATATATTCAAATGTCTAGTCTACAGGAAAGTTGAATTTTTCCTGGATCTCATTCTAAATTAACCACCTGTATTTTTGAACGGGCACCCTTCAAGACTGAACTGTTGCACTAGGTCATACCTCACTGAGCTTGGACAGAAATTACATCTTTTCTAGCATCCCTTTTCTTCCTGACCTGAGCATTTGTGCTGCTTTCACTACTTTCCTCAGAAGCAGTACTTGGTTAAACTGAAGTTCCTGCCTCCCTGTTGCTAAAAGCAGCCCTCAGGATTTAGCTGAATGCTAGCACATGGTACAGCAGTCTCAGTGGATTAAGTCAGTAGGCTCTTGTGCCTTTATTTATAACACCATTTTCATTTCTGTCCCTACATAAAAAGTGCTGAGGGTTTTTTTTTTTGTATTAGCAGAAAGGATGAACTTCCCAAAGGCTGCTGTGGAAGTGCTAACACTCCCATTTTGTTCAATGGGAAAATGTCTCTGGGACCCAAACACAAAATAGCATGTCACACTTAGCCAAGCTACTGTCGCAGGCTGCCTGCCAGGACTGCTTCAGAAAATGCCCAAGTTCAGGTTTCTAAGCTGTCCTTCACATCCGTACAGACAGCTGCCAAGAGGCTTTTTTAAGCAACAGTGAGTCAGAGCTTTACCAAGACAGAAGGGGAAGGCAGCTGGTTTTAGTTACCAGAGGTAATTTACCTATCACCGGGTATTCCCTGCTAGGCGTGGAGAGACTGACCAGCACAGAGATACGGGGCAGCAGCTTTTATGGAGACACACTAGTGCTTGCTTTGCTGTCACTGTACATATTTACCTGTGTCCGTGACGTCTTCTTGCTTCACAAAGGGAATCCAAAATGTTTGTGAGGTAGCCATTTCCTACAAGGAAACACTCACAGACAGGGCATCTTTCCCTCCCATTTCGTTATTTCTTCTCAAAAATCAATCTGGTATTTTGTAGGGTAAATTTTCACCTCAGTATGGCATCGGCTGTGTCACCACTCCATGGACTGTCACTAAGCTAACCCATACCATGCAACATCCTCAGCTCTCTTCTCAGCAGACCTTGGTAAATACAGTTCACTAGATGATACTGTTTGCTCCATCTCATGAATCATAGAGACTCTGCATCTGCCTCAAAAGATTGCGTTTTCCCCTAAGTGACTGGTTACACACAAGCAAAGCACCGTCTGATGTTTGCAGGCTACTTTGCCTTGCAACTTTGGAAACTCCTTCCCATGTAACCTGTGCAAATATGGGCTGTTCATTCGTCTGGAATTAGAATAGGGAAGCAGTTGAAGCTGTGAGCCTCTTTGTGATGTAGTTAGAATTATGTAGTTAGAAATCCAGCTGCTCTCCTGCCTCTCTATCCCTTTTCCCATTGCTCATAATTCAAATTCCTTTGGGCTTCAATTTTCCACACATGACCTCAGCCCAGAAGTGATTACGTCGGACGTCTGAGTAAAACCTGTTGAGCCATTTTTGAATGATTCAAGTGTGAAAAAACACTGTCATATACTCTGACCCAATATAAATAAACAGAGGGGAGACTGAGAGCCTTTTTTTTTTTTTTCTGTAGAGGTTACGGAAGAAAGTGTCTTAAACCTTTTGAGCTAGATGCAGAGGTCTAAAATGGGAAATTTTGGTACCCAGTGTAAAGTAGCAGATCCCCAACACAGCCTTGTATCCCTTACTCCTCCACAGTTCTACAGCAGGGCTCTGAAATTTTACCTGTATGTGGGCACACACGTAAAGGGCATCATTCAATCTGTGCTGTCTGTGCTGACAGCAACACAACTTTGGTTTCGTCTCTGCTTGATGGCAGTTTACCACTGTGTTAAAAAGGGAAACCCAAAGCAATGTGCTGTTTTCTGTTCCAAGTGAACTTTGTTCATCCAAACAAAGTGTCTGAAGGAAAGACAGAGCAAGGACACTGCCTGGCAAGGCATCCCTATCAAGGCCTATCTAGATCCGTACCCCTGGAGATCCAGACAAAGTGCTTGATGACTAAAGAAAGGCAAAAGTCATATGCATCTTCAATTTAAAAAAAGGCCAAAAGGTCAACCTGAAGAGCTACAGGCTAATTGGTCTCTCCCTGATGGCCCCTGGGGAGACAATTAAGCATGGATTTATCAAGGGTAAATTACGCCTGACCCACCTGATTGCTTTCTGTGGTCAGGATCTCAGTTTCTGGACAAAGGTGGAGCACTCCACATCATTTATCTTGACTTGAGCAAGGCTTTCAACACAGTCCTACACAATGTTCTTATATCCAAGTTAGGATGCTGTGGTTTGGATAGATGGACAACCTTCCACCTAAAAACTCATTCTTTAGCATCATAAGGGCCTTAATGGGTCATAATTTATCTGTAGGCCAGTAAGGAGTAGAGTACTGTGAGGCTTTTCCTGCAACCTGTCCTGCTTAACATCTTTATCAGTGGCCTGACTGCACTTTCATCAGGTTGTAAATGACACCAAATTGTGGGGAAAGTGCTGATACACACAAGGCCAGGGCTGCCATTCATAGGGCCCTGGACAGGTTGGAGGAATGGGCCAGCAGAAACCAGCTGAAATTCATCAAGGACAGACATCAAGTGCTCCCCTGGGCAGGAAGCTCTGGTGCAAGGACACAGGCTGGACCCTGCCTGGCTGGGAGCAGCTCTGCAAGACAGGACCTGGCAGCCTTGGCCTGAGCCAGCAGTGTGCCCTGGCTGCAAGGATGGCAAACAGCTTCCTGGGAGGTATTCCCAGGGATGCAGCCAGAACATCAAGAGAAGGGTTTATCCTTCTCTCTTCAGCGTATCTTAGGCTATGTGTCAGATACTGCACCCAGTTTTGACTTCCCAATACAAGAACAGCATTAACAAACGGGAGCAAGTTCAGCGGAGGACCCCAAGCTGCTCAAGGCCTGGAGCACTTGCCTTGTGGGAAAAACTGAGGGACCAAAGCTTGTTCAGCCTGGAGAGGAGATGGCTTCAGGGAGGTCTCTCAGTAGCCTGCCTGTACTTACAAGCAAACGGAGCCAGGCTCTTCACAGCAGAGTGTGGGATGACACAACATAATAGGCATAAGCTGAAACAAGAGGTTCAGGCTGGCAAAAGCAAAAAAGGACTGGAATAAGGGAAAAAATGCTTCTTTTTTTTCACTCTGAGGACAATCAAACGTTGGAACAGATTGCTTAGAGAATCGGTACAGTCGCTCTCCATCCTTGATGATTTTTGAGACCAGAGTGAATAAAGCCCTGTACAACTTGGTCTGATCTCACAGCTGGCCCTGCTTGTAACAGGAGGTTGGAATAGAGACCATCTGAGGTCCCTCTATCCTGAACCATCCTATGATCCCCTGTTGCATTCAAGTGTAAACACAGCCTGTCCTCCCAGCTCTGCTGGTGCAAATCAGTACTGTAGCCTGAGGCTACCACTGCTATGACCAATGTGGTATCAGGTGGCAGAGCTAGAAACCAGAAGAGCAAAGTGTCTTGCAGTGTGGCATGTGTTCCCCACCTGCCTGCTCGCCTTTCCCTGTAGTCTCTGCTATACTCTCACATGCATGATTTGGAATATTTTTCTATCTTATGTATCAAAAGCATTAAAGAAAATTATTTCGTAATACACCGACAAACCCTATCAATTCCCTGAGTATAAGAGTAGGATCCAGCTACTTTAAACTTGGGGAAAGGAGTGTTCATATTGGTTTCAGGAAGAGGCATTTAAGTCAGAACTGCTATTATTTCTAAGACATCTTCCTCTCAAGATCAGGCGATAGCCTGCTTTGGCCCAAGACAGATTCAAATTCAGTGACACGAATCTCTTTTGTTTTTGTTTTTGTTTGTTTTCCTAGAGTCAGCAGTAACCAAATTAGTCTAGGAAATAATTTGTGACTTAGAGTATAAAACTCTTAGTTTCACAGAATATGAGGACTGCTGTTATTCTTACTTGAACACAAGGAGTTTAAATATGTGAGCAAATTATCATTTTCCAGACTCACTCAGAAGCTCAGTGAAGTAATTGGGTTTTCCCATCCACTGCCAGCTGGCACCGAATCAGACTTAATGTGCAGTAGTGGAAGTAGGACTGGTGGGTTTGAGTCATATTTCAGTCATGACAATAGATCAGCTTGTATTAGAGAAGCAGTGGATATGGTTGTAAAGAAGATTAGTTCCCAGGCATATGAAGTGGAATGGGTAATGAAAGACTGTAATAATGAAGGGTTGTGAGAGCAAAAGGAAAACAAAGTTGCTGGACGAGTGAGTGAATGTGATATAAGAACAAGTCAGACAGTTTATGTTGGAAGCTAATGTGGATGAATGGCTGGAAGCAGCAACGGAAGATGGAAAAGCTATGATCTCAAGATACCAGGACGAGGACTTTTTAATAACTCAAGTACAAAACTGGAGACTAATAAAGGATTTAGATGTCTGAAAAGGAAGAGTAAGAACTTAAGTACTTAGGAATAGTGTAGGATCGATGGTTTCATCTTCAAAATGAAGTTTACAAAACTGTTTATTTCCCTGAGAGGTATATTTGCAAACACAAGTGACAAAACTTTTCGTGTAGCACACTTAGCACAAAGCCATCTACAGTGTGTAATAAGTTTTACTACTCTTAAACAGTGCAAAACCTTATTGAGTCGTAATGATGGTATGTGATATAACAATTAGGTGGTGGCAGTCTTACCTGCTTTTTCTTAACCCAAAAGGGGTTAATCACAGGACGGTTAATAGAGATAAAAAACTCGGTAGCTGGGATAACAATTTGTTTTCTCTTTGTTCTTTTTGAGTTACCCTGTACTTAAACAGAAGACATTTTTATGCTAAAAGCAAGGAAAGTGGGGGGAGGGAGGGAGTTGGGGAAAGTATCTGAATGCACAAGGAAGTGAAAAATATGTTTGATATTTGCAGTTGACAATATTAAAAGAGACTTACTCTTAAATGACCTTACCTTGGCATACAGGTCCTCCTCAGTATCAGTAGAGCTCCAGTGTACTAACAATGAACTAAGTAACAAGATACTACAAGGGACAGAACAAAACCCTAATAAATAAGATTGTATTGCTTTGGAGTGTGCTGTTGCCAGACCTGTTTGAATACTTTCGAAAATGGAATTTTGGGTTGGAAAGTGAGACCTACACACGTGATTTGAGGTTTGAAAGTTATGGCTACAAACGAGAAGAGTAAATTCAGTTTGTTTAGTGAATTATAAACCTACAGAACTTAATCACTGTCTCTGCCACATAAAAAAGGGCTCCACTGTAATAAGACTTGCAAACAAAATTGCAATAAAAATAATTGGATGTATTTTGTTTAGTGTCAGGATTCGTACCGATCATTTTCTGATGTTGTTCCTGACCCTGGTTTTGTTATGTTTCCTGCAGTTTTACACAACTGGAATGAGACGGAGCTTGGACACGCTCGACAGAAAAACAGTTCCACCAAATAATCACAGGATAGTCACTGAACGTGTCAACACGTGGGAGTTCAGCTGCCCCGAGAGGGGAACAAGGAGGAAACGAACGCTGCAGAGCTCCTGTCCTTTATTACTTAGTTTGCTTTAAAGAATTGACTTATCACTCACGTTGGAATGTGATATTAAAACTAAAGTGTTATCTCCAGGACATAAAGCCTTAAGATATTTACTGGTAGGAAAAACTAGAACTAAGCTTAGATTTTTGAAAGAAAGATGGCAAGTGTTTTGAGAAAGAAGGAAAGACCTTGGGAACATTACTGGAAGCTACAACACTTGTTCAGTTTTCGGTAAGGTTTCTCTGTTCCTTCTTACAGAGTGAGTGTTGATAGACTCAGCCCGTACGTAGGTACGGGTGATGAATGGATCTCCTCTGCAAAGGCGGTGAAGGCCGGGGTGACAGGTCACCTCTACTCGCACTCGGCGAGGCCAGCTGCTTGAGGCCGGGCCCGTCCCGCCGGGAGCGGCGGGTCTGGGTGCTCGGGGGTTTCCCGAG
>WTSP01023464.1:2862-19308 GCA_025331215.1 Actenoides lindsayi | reverse complement strand
GAACAGAGGCCCCATGTGCCGACCGGATCCATCCCACAGGGCAGTGCAGCCTCCCTGGGGCCTGGGTCAGAGACATCACCAGGAAACTCCCTGCTCTGGTTCGGCCCTCTGATTATTGCCCACTACTGGTTATGCAGGTTGGTAGTGATGAGGTTGTGGACAGAAGTCCTAAAGCGATTAAAAAGGACTTGAGGGCACTGGGGTCACAACAACCCCAGGCAACGCTACAGGTGTGGGGAGGAGTGGCTGGAAAGCTGCTGGGCAGAAAGGCATCTGGAGGTGTTGATTGATAGATGGCTGAACATGAGCCAGCAGTGTGCCCAGGTGGCCAAGGAGGCCAACGGCATCAGGAATAGTGTGGCCAGAAGGACTTGAAAAGTGATTGTCCCCCTGTACTCGGCACTGGTGAGGCTGCACCTTGAGTACTGGGTTCAGTTTTGGGTGCCGCAGTATAAGACATTGAGGGGCTGGAGCCGGTCCAGAGAAGGGCAGTGAGGCTGGTGAAGGGTCTTGACAATAAGTCTTATGAGAAGCGACTGAGAGAGCTGGGGTTCTTTAGTCTGGAACAAAGGAGGCTGAGGGAAGACTTTATTGCTTATTTCAGCTACCTGAAAGGAGGTTGTAGAGAGGTGGGTGTTGGTCTCCTCTCACAAGTCACAACTGATAGGACAAGAGGAAGTGGCATCAAGTTGTGCCAGGGAAGGTTTAGTTTGGACATTAGGAAAAACTTCTATACTGAAAGGGTTATCAAAGACTGGAACAGGCTGCCCAGGGAAGTGGTTGAATTGCCATCCCTGGGTGTATTTAAAAGCTGTCTAGATAGCGTGCTGAAAGATATAGTGTAGTAGTGGCCCTGGTAGAGCTAAATAATGGTTGGACTTGATGATCTTAAAGGTCTTTTCCAACATAGTGATTCTGTGTATCCATCTGGAGGTAGCATTCCCCAAACGCCTGAATATCGCTCTTTAAATTGCTCTTCTCCCTTTGCTGTCTCCACTTTTTCCTACATGGCAAATTTAGTTTTGTTCCCTAATGCAGGAGTCTGAAACAGTCGTTATCTTGTTCATCAGGAATTAAAAATAGCACACAGTTCTGACTGAGATGTACACAGGGTGGTCTTCAGTACAGTCTGTGCATGAACGACTACTGGGATTTGAGCTTTTGGTGAAACTGCTCAGTTGCCTCCAGGTTCTTCAGTTAAGTGATCCGCCAGTGTTTGAGACCCACAGTGAACTGAGTGCATTAGCAAGGTCTTTAGGGTTGAGCTCATCTTACTCCTGTGCTCCTCATGCTCCTCATGTCCTCTTATTTTCAGGCCAGTTTGTTTCCAGATGCAGATAGAAATGCAGGAATGCTCAGCCAGGTAAGTGCAAAGGGACCTCGGGGTAATGTAGCTAAAGCTATGTTACATACGAAGGAGTGCATATCTATACCTGAATTACAAGTTGATTTGCTTTCAGTAGTTCCATCAGGTAAGCACAAAAATAATGTAAACTTGACAGCAGGTAGGTGCCTAGTTTTGAAGGCCATCAACTGAAAGGAGTATTTAGTATTGAATAAGTGTTTTCCTAGAAAACAGGTTTATTTGTCTAGGAGTGTCCTGGGTGCCAAAAACTCATTTGTAAAAGACGAATGACTCCGCAGGAAAGAGGAAGGACTGTGCAGACCATGCATTTCCCTTAAGCTATTTACAATGATTGACTCAAATGGCTTGTTAGTTTAAGAGACTTCCAGCAGGAACTGGAGCACACTCTATACTGTTTATGTTTTAAGAAAACATGGGCTATGTTGATTTACAGCTCTCTAGGTTTCTACTTTAAGCAAAAATACAGACTTGAGTTGGAAAAAAACCCACCCCACAACAAAAAAACCCCAAACAAACAACAAAAAACCCCAAGCAACCCCCCCCCTCCCCCTCAAATTCAGCAGATAGAGTTAGGTAACGTTATAATCAGGTAAGTAGCAGCATTCAAGTTCCCAGTTTCACCATCTGCTTTTTAACTTCACTCCATATGTGCAAAGCTAAAAATTTTAGAAGGGCAGAAGGTCACCATTACTTCAGATAATTGGTATTTTAAGTATGTTAGAAATACCATGAGCACTGGCAGGAAGCCATTAGCTGTAGACAAGGAAGCAAAATTTATCTTCTCAGATTTATAATGAAAAGTCCATGCATTACACTAAACCACTGCAAAGAAAGTCTTTAGAGAGCAATTCAGTTGCTCAATTTTTTGCATTTTCATCAGAATATTCCACTGTCTTGTGTATCCTAAACAGCTGTTTGTACAAAAAAATCCATAACCAACAGGAACAGAATTCATACTGCATGAACTCTGACTTCATACTTCTCAGAGCAAACATGAACTTAAATCCCTACTTTTGAATGACATTTGCCCTGAGGCTTGGTTTTAGGGTGTTTTGGTTTTTTGTAGGATTTTTTTTTGTGAATTGTATTAAACTCATAATTTCTCCATTTAGTAGCACAACATTTTGCTTTAGGTTCAGGAACGCTTCTTTGATTTGCCTGATTATCAGGGGACAATCTTGAAAACTTTAGCCATTCGATCACAGAGTGCAGCGACAAAGCCTCTGAAGTCGAATATGCCACACAAAGATACTTTCCCACAAACGTTTAAAAATTAAAACGCAAATAAAGTGAAGCTTTTCAGCATGCAGTGCAGCCCAAAGCCCTGCATTCCAGTCCAGCCGAGGAGAAGGAGGGTGCACAAAGGTCCACACATAGGATGTATCAGCAGGTCTATTTTAACAAATCAGTTTTGTCCTTTAGTCATTCCTGGGTGACATCTAGGATAGCCTGACTGAAGAAAATAGGAATTCCTGCACCCATTTAGTCTGAAGTGAAAGTTTTGCCCACGTGAACGAGACTTGTTCCCTCTCCACCAAGTCACATCTATTTTGTTTTACTCTGGGGAGATCCCATCAACTTCAGTTGAATGGAGGGGGAGAATTTAGCAGCATGAACTTTTTAAAATTCAACATATCTTCTACTAGTCCGTTTTTAATTCACTGCTGCCTTCATGACGATGGTACTTATTAGGTAAACTTTCATTTATCCCATATAATTAATTTGAACTCATATTGCTTGGACAGTTCTTAGAAATGTGATATTAGTGTTGGCAGAGTTTCCCCTATTGTCTGCCATGTTCTCTAAAATTATGCCAAGCCACAAGCTAGGTCATCACTGCTTTTATAGACTGAAGTAAAGCTATCTAGCAATAGTATGCTTTTGGCAATTTTAGAATTGCTATTTTAAAGCTCCTTTGCTTGGAGCTATCTAGTCTCAGGGGTTACAAAAGGAATCCTAGACTTTCCAGTATAGCATCCCAGACAAGGATATACCCTGAATGTTCAGTAATTGAGAATAGCCATAGGATTAGACCATCATTTGATACTGTGTTTGGATAAGACCCTCAATTTAGACGTTATTCATATCAGATGTTTATTTTAAAGGGAAGCATATTTAGGGTTTTAGTAGCTCAGGCCAGATGCCACGTCAGCTTTCTTCCATGCTATACATAGCCACCATCTGGCACGACTGCAGCAGCACAAACCCCCGAGGTTACAACCTGCAGCTCTCTGTGGCACCAGAGGAGCTTAGCATGGTGTCAAGCAGGTGAGAATTCTACTCAAGCTGCAGCCAGGTCACTGCAGGTCCAGCACTAGAGCGGATCGCAGGTTGCCATTATCTGATGTGTGACACTGAGGCAAGCATCAGCTGAAGAGCAGACATTTGTTCTCTGTTTATCTGCATTTATTGAAAGTATGGACTGAAGAGCTTTAAATGGGCTGTCACCTTTTTTAATTGAACTACTCGTATACTGAGTCAGCGTACCAAAGAGCTGGGGCTTGCCAGTCAGGCCTCTAGAGAAGAGCCTGGTGTGTGTGAGAACCGTGTTACAAGAAACTTAAGTACAATAAACTCCGTGTAGGGGAAAATATTTCATACTGGGCAACTTAATCAGTATTCATTAATTGTGTTCACTGTTGGCTTCTCAAATTGATCAAGAATATATTGACTGAATCTTTTAGATGGGGTGTTGATACTTGAAATGCTCAGTTTCATCTTTTTGGGTGGTTTTTAGACTACTATTCAATACATCCAGATGGAGCTCTGACATTAAGTGGTACCAAATATTTTATGCAATCAATAAAGAGTAACTGAAGATGCAAAATATATAAAGTCTGCACATTAATGCCTGAACTATCATTAGACTTCTTTACAGATGCCACGATCGTCCTTACAAAAGCGCGCGTAGCCCATTTCTAGTTCGCACGTGGCAGCAACCTCCAGCCAGAATCCACGGCACAATTACTTAATTGGGCTATTAGGTAGACAGCCTGCATGGCCATATTTACCACATTTTCTTACTCTGTTTGCAAGGATAACTAATTAGAAACAGCTCATCTGAACACGTTAGAAAAGAGCTTAACACGACACCTGCTGTGCACAGTTTGTGTGCTGCATACACAAACAGCGCAGGATTGCACAGCGGAGAAAGACGACGTGTGGCTAATGAGGGACCCTGCCTTTGCAGAACAGAGATTTTGGCATTTTGGATATCCCGAGGAAAGTGGAGCTTAACAATTTTGAAATTATCTGTTTTATACTAAAAGCAAACCAGCAGTTTGCCATTTGATTTGTATTCTGCTCTGCATTGTGGCTGTAAAACTGAAGCAATGGAATGAGAGGGAGAACTTTCATGATATCCTTGGAGAACCACTTGTAAGGGGCCATCCTCGTGGCTGTGAGGACAGAACGTGGTGTAGCAATTCTGCAGCGTTCTACTGGAGGTACGACCAGCCTAACAGCTAGTATCTAGGAAGGAGTGTGGCACAGCACTCGTGTTACATTCCCAGAATACTTTCCCATCCTTTAGCCATTTGCAGCTTGTTGGCTTCCAGAGGCAGATGTCACAGGCTTTGTATATGATAACCCTTGATGGATATGTTTCCACAAATGTTTGGTTGCTTTTTGAAAGCGTGTACACTACAAGCATCCACACTGCCCCTTGGCGAGAGATTTCTTGCAGCAATCTAACTTTACACTAGATGAGGAGCTACTTGCTTTTATCTGGAACCTCCCTACTTCTAATTTGGCACGATGACCAACTCTGCTCTTGGAAGAGCTGTCAAACAGCCATTCCCCCTCTCGCTGTCTCTCTGGTTATCTCTTTTCCAAACGGAAGAGTCATGGTCTTAGTAGAGAAGCTCTTCCATACCTTGCTGGCTTTCACTAGACCTCTTCTAGTTTTGTTTTATCCTTTTTGTGTTGACAGAGCAGAACTGCACAGCATATTCATGATGTGGGTGTGCCATTGAAGTATTCAGTGACACACTAATACAGTCTGTCTTACATCCTTTTCCTAATAATTCTCAACACTCTCCTTGCTTTCTGCTTGTGATGTACCTACACATTAGTAACTAAATTCTCATTTGTGAGTTAGAATACTTTGTTCAGAATTTATCAGTTAATGTTTAATTTGGGAGTGCATATTGCCATGAACGCTACTCAATATTGTTCTACAACTGAATTTCATCCATCATTTAAAATTCCAGCCACTCAGTCCGGTAAGGGCTGCGTGCAATTCCTTCTTCCTGTCCTGATGTCCTCCCTCCACAGCTGAAACTAACCTTTTTCTTCTACCCTTGTATATTAACTATTTAATTATCTTTGGAATGATCTTCCCTTTTATGCAAAGGCTACCTCATTTCCTTAAGAGATTTCTGGAAATCCAGGAAGACTAAATCAGCCACGTACCTGACTGCACCTTCAAAAAGTTCCAAGAGATTTGTGAGACGTGACTTCCTTTAAAAAAAACAACAACATGTCAATCCTCTGAAGTGTGTCATTTATCTATATGTGCACTAATTTTTCTACTGGTTCTACAAACATAACTCTGCAGCAACAGTCGACTCACTGTCCAAGTTTCCTGAATCTCCCCTGGAATTCTTTTTAGCAAAAGCATCAAGGAAGTTTATCCAGATAATTTTAATATCTTAGGAAAAATCTGCATGCTAGCCAAAACAAGTCAAGATATTTATAGGTTTCTTGCTGAAATCTTCTACAGATTGTACTCAGGAAGACAATGCACTAGCATAAAATGCCTTCTGCATTTTCCTTCGCTAATTCACTGTAGTAATAGAAGCAGAAGGTAAAAATGAAAAGATGATAGAAAGAGGATAGAAGACTCTCACAGGCCAAACATGGCTCAAGGGAGTCTGTCCTTATCTATAGCAAAGATTACAGGCACATTAGATATCTATGTTCCTCCAGAAAAAGTGTTTTCTCAAAAGGTATGTCAGCTGGGAATGATAACTCCTACGTTATCTCACTTTCTCCCTGTGAGAAGATCGTTAATGCTTGATCACATGGGGATCCTGTGATGCCCCTGAGCCAAGGGGGGATGCAAAGCACCATTACATGGTAGTTGATTGGTAAAGCAGATATGTATGTCTTGTATTACAAATAGAATACTAGACAGAAAAACATTGAGGACAGATTGTCAGAAGTCACAAGATCCCAACACCCCTGATCACGTGGTATTTCAGATGCTTCATTACCCTGTGATTTGGGCTCTGTGAACGTTTGCAAAAGTGTTGACCAAACACTGCAAGAGCTTTTCAGGGCACCCTGTTCTGAAAAGAGTGTTATTATGTGTCTGCATGTTTTTTAAGGTGTAGTCATGTGGAGATCCTCCTCATTACTTATATATTTCAATTAAAATATTAGTTGTTGCCACTGACAAACTGAAAATACTGCGACATGAAATGACATTATGTGTTATCTCAGGCTTATCAGTGCAAACTCATAAAGTATTACTACAATTTGAAAAGAATGCTGTACATTTTGAAATTTATATTCCTTGGAATACTGCTGCAAAAAATGAATGTCAAGTGACTTCAGTGCTGCAGGGGCAGTTGATCAGTGAGGCATGACTACATAAACTGTGGTGTGTAACTATACATAACTAACTCTCACCTTTCAGTAGAATTTATAGTAGGGAATAGAAGCTTTAATCTTGTCAAGGTCTTTGTTGTACTCATCTGATATACTGAAACAATGAATACATGTTGTTGTTCTGGGAATGAATATGTTCAGGGACAAACTGCCAAATGTAAAAAGGTTTCCAGGCAGTCTAAATATATCACCTTGCCAGCCAGAGATATATTACCATTATCCACTGGTGACTTAAATTCCTGACTCTGAAACAAGTGTGTGCATATTCATCTTCTAAACTAAAGTGAAAATATGTCAGAAGTAAGAAAAATTGCTTCTTTTATAGTGGTAATTTTCTAAAGCATAGTTTAAAACCTTCCTGAAGGATCTGTGTGCAGCTATGGAGTTATTGTCAAAGAGAAGCAGATGCTACACAGGGTTTACACTGCATTTATGCAAGAACTTCTCTTACTTTGTGTGTGGCCACAGTTTGACTAATGCTGATAAAGTGTCTCTTTGGACAAGCAAATGGAAAACGGATCTGTCAAATTCTGTGAAATAAAAAGACACATCTTCCTGCTTAGTGAGTTTCTGAATGACAAAATACTGGAGGCTGAGTGTTTAGAAGACGTGTTATTACATAATGTCCTCACTCCTGTACTCTCCCAATGTCTGCTGTGGACTATTGGTTTCCCCTTAAGCACAGGAACCAGTCCCCCCAGAATACCAAAGGAGGGTAGAGAATCACCAAAAGGGAGAAGCAGAGATAGAAAGCTCAAGAAAAAGCACAAGTGATCCCACAGAAGATAAGTGGAAAAAGAATGAAGTGAAGGCTTAAAGAATCAGAAATGCAAAATAGCCAGAAGAGATGCTTAGCTGAGATCTCCAACAGTGCCCATTGCTTCATGAAAATGTTGGAGGAGCCAGTGGATGCTGCCGGGATGCTCTCTACTTACAGACATGACAGGACAAGAGAACAGAAATAGGACCTGCAGTTGCTGAGGTGCCCCTTGTGATGCTGCTTTTTTCCACTGTGTTGAGTGATCAGCTTGGTGGGAACAAGGTGAGTATGGATGAGGATGTCTTGGGACTTGGTGGGCATAAGGAAGGGGCATGTGACAAAAAGATGGGGAGGACAAGTGCAGCCAGAATCTAAGCAACAGGGTTTGACATCAGAGGAAAGATGGCAGCTTGAGGCACTCAGCACACAGCACAGTAGGATTTCCCCTTTGCCGCTGCAATGCCATGAATTGGACAGCACAGCCATGCCTGTTACTCCATGGTTGAATTTTCAACTTAGATCACTGTTCAGCAGTGCTTTGATCTCAACCAGGATGACTCTACTTACATTTACTAGCTGAAACGTCCTCTAGCAAAGCCATAAAAATCATAAAAAGGAAGCTAATCCTATGCAGTGCTTCAGAAATCCACACCCCAGATGGTGCCACTGGGCTGTATTGCACGTTAGGAACCCAGCACGGTGTTCCATAGTTCCATCTTTTGGCCAAACACATTTTCTCTCACAACCTCCAGCTCTCTTCAGTTCAGCTAGAGATGCATGCACACTACATAACAATAATGCCAAAGTTCAAAAAGGGCAAAGGATTATTTTTTCACTGATTTTCCAGAGAAAAGTGGGACATGTTTCAGATTGCATGATGTATTACGTATAACAGCCCTTTGATCAGTAGAAAAACATACATCAAATATGTCATATTCTAGCACCTCAGATCACAAATTCAACGATAAATTTTCATAATAACCTTGAAAAAATTGTCCAAGTTACTGTTCTGTACAATACGGTGCCTTTTCCAGTCACAGAAGACATAAGGAAGCTGTTCTGAAAGCACTTGGTTACAGTAAATTAAGGAATGCAGAGGGTATATTTCTGCTGCATACATGGTGATATATGGGATATTTGTGTTAACTGTACAGATATCTTAATGTTTCTGTGGTTGGCCATCCAGTAAAACTATTTCTATTAAAATTCTCCCTGTAATGGTACTCCTCTGTCTCTCAGGTATTGTGAAGGTTGCTTCATTAATATTTGTAGAGCACATCTGGATTTCTTCAAGGAAAAAAAATTGGAAGAGTAGAGTAGATGCTCTTTTATCCCATTATTTGCCATTAAACATGACTGTAACACCAGAAGATCGAAATAACTTTTTGTACTATACTATAGAGCTTTCTCTTCCTTCCTTGAAAGTGACAATGCTACCATAATTTCTTTTTAGAAAGAAGATTGCATTTGTTTTAGCTTTGTCTGTTTAGCCTCCTTCATGCTGACAGCATTGTGTCCTGAATTCAGCCCCTTTTTGGTGAGTTTGTGTCTGCATTTACGTGGCAGCACTATTGGAAACAATGAGAAGTTACATCTTGGGAACTCTACCATATATGGATGAGATTCTAGCTCTGCCCTTAGATGCAAATGACAGAGTAACTGATTCTTCAGCATATTGGTGAGAAATGTGTTGAGCTGGTTGGATAAAGCTCAGTCTTAATTTAGGTCACTTTATTTAACATAACCTTCCTGATAGGCTGAAAGAACAGCTAAAATAATATTGCTTCCCCAACATTACCAAAGCTGCCTTTTTCAGGAAATGACATAAAATAGAGAGGAATTCAAATTAAAATTGAGTCTGAGTAGCTGCAAATATTGCAAATGTTGGGAGTTCAGAATCCAAACTTGGCATCATTTGTTGTTTTTGCCCCTGAATGCATGAGCTGGGCTAAATCATGCATCTGAGAACCACATCAGTTTGGAGATTATGTCTCATATTCCTCTCCTCCCTCAACTGAGACCTAGTGCTCTTTCCCTCTGACTTCAAATGTGAATTCTGTACATGTTACTGCAGCTGTGGTGTGTCTCTCACTGGGAGGCCTGCCCACCTAGCCAGGGTGTGGAGAAACGTGCGTGAGGTGGGAGCTGCTGCAGACATGGGCCCATATGACCATTCTCAGCCAGTGGCTCATATGAGCTCACTTTCCTTCTCCACATGAATAAAGAGTGCTTTGTTTGTACTGCAGCATCAAAGACTACATGCAGGCAGTTCCCATGGTATAGTGGGTTTACAGAAACTTGGTAGGAGGAGAAGTCGGTGCCAAATATGCTGTTAGCTCCAACCAGCCCGCACCCTGGTCTGCATCCCACAGCCATCTACTATTGCAAACCAAGAAGACTAGTCAGATTTTTCTTTCAAAGTGGAGAACTGTGGAAGGGAGCCCAGATCAACCTGTCTGCTCTGTTGGGGATCTAATCAGCAGAAAAAAAAAAGCAACTGGAAAAAAGCCCGGTGCCCTGAGACTGCCAGCCTTCCTCCCCCAGGGCCCTGACACTTCACTGCACTCCTCTGCCTGCTGTGTTGTCCCAGCTTCACATGCAGCTTTTATCTCTTGAACTCACCTCAATTTCTCATCGCTAAGAGCAGGGAATTAAAATATCTTTTTTTGGCTGGTATCTGACATGCACTGTCATTGCCAAGAGAGAGCAGCCTTTTTCAAACGGTGTTCGTTCTTTGCTCTGTGCAAGCACAGTGCTTAATTGATTTTGTAAACGGTGCAGCCTGCTTTTCCAAGGCTTATAGCAAACTGTAAAGTTTGCAATTTGCGCTAAAACTTAGTGGGAAAAGAAAAAAATGATTCATTATTCTCAGGCCTTGAAGAGTTTCCACACTGGGATGGCAAGAGCCGCCTGTGCTGACAGGAGCAAGCACTGCCAGCTGTATGTGG
Source organism: Actenoides lindsayi (assembly GCA_025331215.1). NCBI lineage: Eukaryota > Metazoa > Chordata > Aves > Coraciiformes > Alcedinidae > Actenoides > Actenoides lindsayi. Next base: position 8,621 of record WTSP01023464.1, on the reverse strand, counting down.
TGAAAGATGGGGAGTTGTCCCACGCTGAGGAGCAGGGAGCACTTCTCTTCCCAAGGACGTAGTTGTGTGGCAGTGAGTAGCAGCTTCTGTTAAAAGAAAACATATTACGGAAGTTCGTGATCGTGCCTACGGCCAGGGACCGTTACTAATCATCCCTCCGTGCAGGAACGTTTCACACTGTTTGATACAAGCTGCCACATTTGGGTAGGACAAGACTGTGCAGTCTGAAGTCACGGACCTGGATTTTAAAGCAGAAGTTGTGGGGTTTTTTTAAGCTGACCAAATGTTAATAGCAATCCCTCGACAGAAGCTTTGGAGGCTGACTTTCTGAAGATGGAGAGACTGACAAGTTATTTTTCACTTCAGAAATTAAAGGCAGAGTTCTTATTAGTTTTGAGACCAGGTTGGATATCCTAACTCAAACCCCTAGTTTATTTCCCCTTCCTCTGCTCCAAGTGCAGTTGCATTTCACCGCTGACTTCCACATGGCAGCACAATGATTGCATCCAGATTTGAAGCCTATTTGAACCTATTACTGGTCTTTTAATGAGAAACTGATAGAAAACTTCAGTTGCAGAGAGCTTGCAAACACTGTTTTAAGCAGGAAAATCCGAAGTTTAATAGCCCTCAAGAAGGATTAAAGAATCTTCTGCACATAGGTTTTGTTCCTTTTTAGCAAGAGTCTCGATACTTCAGATTGCTGATAGGTATTTCAGATTTTCCTCTGGATTATTTCATTAAAACTGAAGGAACAGAGAGGGAGAGGTGTCAGAAAACTGTCAGTATTAGAAAGCACTGAAGAAATAATGACATAAATTATTTTCCCTTTGAGGAAAGCTTTAACACCTGAGTGAAGTTTAAAGACATGTGGAGCATTAGTGTTTATATTCTTTTCTTTTCTTGCTACCTTTGTCCCTAGCTGGGAATATTAACCAATGTTATATAGAAGTGAAAACAAGCTTGATTTGCAGAAGATCTGCTCTTGCCTCTCGTAACATGTCGTCTTCTTTACACACTTCTGGTATATTTTAGAAGTATATAGTTACAACAAAAAGGCAAAGCTTTGTCCAGAAGGCTTATAGTGGTGCCAGGTTCTCCATCCTTTCCTCTTTGATTTGAATCTGTATCCCTTTGTATATTTGTTTGGAGTCAACAGGATACTACCTCATTACACTTCCTGAGGGCTGCTTCCTTTATTTTTCTGAAGGAGCCACGATTGCCATATGTCAGTAAACTGCTGTAAACTCCTAATATTTACCTTTCTATAGTAATAAACTTAATACCACATGTGATGTCTTTTAACCTTCTCAAGTTGATATAGGCAGTGAAATTACCATCACAATATCCTTGAAGTAACAAAAATATTATTAAGGAAATTGGCATTTGTAAATCTCAGGCTTTTGTCTAAATTATCAAGCACCACACACATTTTACATGTAGCAAAAAATGGAAAATAACATCTGGTGACACAGGTTAAGTTCTTCTTTCCAACATGGTGAGCATTCAGTTTCTGGCTCTTGGAGCTCCCATCACAAATGCTCCTGTACTGGAGCACTGATAGATAGCTACTCCCCCTGACTTGTTAAAGGACTTTGGATCTTCACGTATGTGAAAAAGAAAAGACACGTTATATAGCATTTTCTTAGAATATATCTATAGGGAAATATTTCTTAACAAATATTCTTAATAGGACCATAATTCTATCCCCAAAGTGTAAGGCCAAAATTTATATTTTTTTTTTAATATAAAGATCAAAATACAGAAATATTCTGATTCTTTATTTCATTTTACTCTGGTATGTTGTACCAAGGTGACACATTTTATAGTGCCGTTTTACTGGGGATGTAATATTAGTATTCATCTTGTCTTTTTTTTTTTTTTAAGTTGGTAAGTCCATGAGAGTCAGTGTGTGAGAATTACTAGAAACTAATTAAAATTCCATCAAGTTAACTACTGCAGGTGTATTCATTGCTTAGTTTGAGAAGCAAGAGTTTGATGCAATGCCTATGACTGAAACCTCATTGGTACCTCTTACAGAAAAGGAGCAGACTGAGTCTTTGAGAGGGGCAGAAATCCCTGCTAGCGTAGGGAAGAGGCTGTCTGCTGGCAGCTGCTAATGTGCAGCTGGGTTTGGCTGGGGGGGCCAGATCTGATTTGCAGAAATATTTGTGCTGCCACTGCTAAGGTTTAAAATTGGGCACACTACTCTTCTTGTTTGAAACAGGGGACAAACCACCTGTTTGCTGTTCCCAATCAGGGTTAAAACCTGCAAGGTGAGTGAGTCTAGGTCAGTTTATAAAAGCATGGAGGGAAGGCTAGAGCAACAACTGCCTCCTGCCTGGCATAACTCAGCACTGATGTTTCTGGCAGAGCTCATATGGCATTTTCACAGAGGATTTTTGTTGTCCATTCCTAAATCCCAGAGGCTGGGAGCAGCACCACCGAGAACTTCCTGCATTCCAGGTGAATTGGTGAAGGGTCATTCCTGAACATGGGTGAAGAGCAGAGTATAACATACAGCTTAGCAAGAGAGGTAATCACTGAAAAGCTGAAGAGGAAAGCTCAGCACAGGGCTTTACTGAGGTGCCCAGAGGCAACAGTCTTGCTGCCTGAGCAGTTTAGTGTTCCTGGTTTTTATTGTTGCTCTTTGCCCAGTAAAGCTGTGTTCATGTTCAGGTCTGAACTACCCAGCTGGTCTAGCTTATTTTCCCAAGGAGCTGGCTGACAGCTGGTGACTGTGTTCTCAGCTGGAACTTCTGGAAACCAGCTCTAGTTCCTCTTACTCCTGTGCAGTACAGAGGGTGACAAAGTAAGTCCTCTTTTTTGATTTGTATTGTAAGCAAAGAACATTTAATTTAGTTTTTGTTTGGTTGGTTTTTAGTGCTACATCATAATACAAATAAGGATTTATTTTTTTTTAATATTGAGGGAAGCAATTAAACTTTCAGTGAATTTGACAGTATGCCTGAACAGTCAGCATGCAAAACAGAACACATGCTAAAAACAGTTCTAGTTGGCTTTGGTTTATTTTTTCTATCTCTGCCTATATATATATATGTATGTATATAGGTCTGATGGTACCAGCATGCACATGAAATGAGTTAGTAGCCACTGTAAAGGAAGCTGAGTAGAATACTGAACACCTGTTTTCATCAGAGCTCATCTTCATAGAGAGGAGATGAACATTTTCCTAGAAGATGAAATAAAGTAATAAAGCAGAGCTAATCCCTGGAGCACAGAATCACTTTTTGCATAATAAACAGCAGCATCATTACAGATGCTTCTGTTCTTCCAGGAGTTAATACTCCGTGTAACATTATGGCTATAACAAAACAGATTTTGGATGAACAAAAATTAATAATTTGAACTTGAGAAATGGATCTCTTTTCTGCAGCAAGCTCCCCCCGCGGTTTACCACTTTCAGGTCAGGAGAGATCCCCCACCCATTCCCTGCTAATTCAGCTGTCACAGGGAAGCCCTTGGGATTTTCCTGTAGCCTGTCCTTCCATCGTGCTGCTTCAGAGCATGCAAAGGCACAGGGCAAGGAGCAGGAGGCACACAACAGTGCCTATAGCAAAGGTTCTCCAAGCAATTCTTACCCCGACACGCTCAGCAATTTTAGTTCCTTTGTACTGGTTTGTCTCTCTTCCACAGCAAAAGGAATGTAATGTTTTTCATGATGAACAAGGCTGGCTCTAAGGAAAGTGGGTGGGCTTTGCTGACATCGAAGTCGGGGGGACTGAGGTGGGACTTAGTTTGTCTCAGTACAGACTGTGAAAAATGTTATTCGCTATGAATGCAATAATGGAGATAAAAGAAGGCATAACTGTTTAGTCTGAGAAGGTACATGAGTGGGGGATTTCTAAGGTCTCTGAGGATACACTTAAGAGAAAAATTTCCAAACAACTTGAGTTCAAAGGTAGGAAAGTACAGTAGCTTCTGGTTAACAGGATGAGTCCTTACTGAGCCTCAGGGGATGGATGCAGGGCTGCCTCCCTTTGTACAGCTCTGGAAGATGTGCTGTTACACCCCAGAGTGCTGTGCAGACCACCTGCATGGATCTGAAGGCTGATGGATCTACTCACATGGAGTGCAAATGTCGTGTTGAAATTTAGGTCAACGTTTAAAACAACAACAAAAAAAGTTGGGTTCAAAACATTCTACTATTACAACTACAAAAATAAGGCAGTCAAATATTGTGTTGGTCCTCGTGTTCAGGGTGACTCCGGTGTTGGACCTGAAGTTCAGGTAGTAATGGGTGGCATAAGGATTCTCTTCTTCAGCGCAGACTTGATGGTCAGAAAGAAGATGACCAGAAAAGTGCATTTTATCTTCACTGGGAATCTCTTCCTTGTGTTTGTCCTATTACCCGGTCTTACTCAGTGGAATGGGAGACATTTGATTTTCATGTATCTGGTGGAAGTTAGGTTGTCCTGCAATGTCTGGTACCTTCCTTAGTGTGTTGGGGGTGTGTGATCCAGCCATGCTGTTCCTCCAAGAGAATAATGCAAGTTTCATAGGTGTGGGCAGAGCGAAATGAGGGAAGGTTTTGCGTGGAAAGAGTCATAGGAGTTTAGGCAAGCAGTATTCCTCTAGTTACTTTATCATAAAAGTAAGCTAGTTTTGAGACAGAATTTGACCTCGTTGTGCATGAAAACTCAGAAGTTCAAGCAGGTTATAAATTTTGAGTACCTCTTGTAGCTCTGACAAGGGGGGGGGGGGGCGGGACGGGACCAAAACCTATTTTTCAGGATTGATTTGTGTTGAAAAAATCCTGTGGATTCTGTCATCTACCTCAGTTCCCTTGGGTAATAGCCAACAACCCTAAAATGATCGTTAGCATGAAGTTTGCTGTGTGAAATGTTGGGGAATGTTTGGGTCGATAAAGCCCAGAAATGAACAGCTTTAAGGTTACACTGGGAAAGCCAGGCTTTTGGTTTATGTTCATTAACAAGCATTAATGTATAGAAACATGAACACGTTCCAAAGCCTTTCATGAAAGGGGTGAAAATGTTTACTTGTTGGTTACCAGGTCTCAAACCCTCAGATTTATAAAAGATATCCTTGGGCAGAATCAGCTCAATGCCAGGGCCCCAATCACAGAATCACTGTAGCTTCAAAAGACCTTTAAGATCATAAAATCCAACCATTATGTACTCTACCAGGTGCCCAAGGATACTGCCAGTCCTGACTGTCTCTGTCCAGCCTCCCCTGTGCCACCCCCTCCCCTGATCATGGCCCAGAACCCCATTTCAGCCCGGCCTGGGGCACCAGACCTGGTTGGAACTATGCTGGAGTGGTGGTCTCCAGCCCTGCCTCATGGATAGACCTCAGATCCACATTGCAGCCTTGTCTCTAGCCCTGTCTCTGTCTTCTCCCCTTTTTGCTTCGGACTCAGCCCCCTGAATGGCCCCTGACCCTGGTTCATCAATTGCAGTCACTGGGACTGCCAATAGTTCCCGATACCAGCCTGTTGAGTTCACCAGGACTCATCAGTAAGGGCACCAAGGAGGTCCCCAGCTTCTTCTCCCTTTTTGGAGCAGCCCCACTCTTACTATTCCCTGACATTCTTGGGTCAGGTCTTCAGATTAAATGTTCAGGAGTGATACAAAAGAGCTTCTCAGCAATGTAAAATAACAGTAAAACATGCAAGTGAGCCTCAAAGGGCTGAGAGAGCTGGGGCTCTTTAGCCTGAAGAAGAGGAGACTGAGGGGGGATCTCATTAATGTCTTTAAATATATTAAGGGCGAGTGTAGAGA
>WTSP01023460.1:40564-58777 GCA_025331215.1 Actenoides lindsayi | reverse complement strand
AGGCTGTGGAGTCTCCTTGTCTGGAGAGATTCCCAACCCGGCTGGACACTGCGACCCTGGGCCCCCTGCTCTGGGTGCCCCTGCTGGATGGAGCAGGGAGGTGGCACCAGGTGATCTCCAGAGGTCCCTTCCAATCCCTACCATGCCGGGATTCTGGGATTCCAGCCAGGCTCTGGCTGTGCCACAACAGAAATGTCTCCACCACCTCCCCAGCCTCTTCCATGTGACTCATCTGGGGACAACACTACCCTTAACTCTGCTGTTTGTCCCCAGAGCTGACCCCCTTCAAGCTCCCAGGTCCTGGCACACACTGCCCAGGCCCATTTGTGCCCTCAGAAGGACCTGTCCCTGGAGAAACCCACCGGGGGACACTCACCTTGGCAACAGCCATTTCAAAGTCCTCCTGCGTGACGTGCACCCGCCTCTCCCGCAGCGCGTACATCCCAGCTTCCGTGCACACCCCCTGCACCCAGGGACAGGGACATCACTCGTTCTGGCCCCGCAAGGGACAGGACACTCCCCGCTCTGCCAGCCCCAGTGCCCCAGTCTCACCTTCACTTCCGCACCCGATGCTCCCGGCATCAGCTCCGCGATCTTCCGCAGGTTGATGCCGCGCGTCAGGTTCATTTTCCGGGAGTGGATCTTGAGGATGTCCAGGCGAGCCTGGAGGAGAGGGTTGGAACGGCTGCCACCCAGGGCTGGGGACAACGTGCCACTGGCGGGGAAAGGATCAGGATGGGAGGGGACCCAGGGAGAGCCAGGGCCCCCCCACGCACCTCTTCGTTGGGAGGAGGGAACTCGATCTTCCTGTCGATGCGGCCGGGGCGCAGCAGAGCCGAGTCCAGGATGTCGATGCGGTTCGTGGCCATGATCACCTGCATGGGGACAACAAACGTCACCACTCAGGGCAGCCCGGGCTGGCAGGACAACCCCCCCCTGTCCCCAGGCAGAGATGGCACCTTCTTACCTTGATGTTCTTGGTGGCCTCGAAGCCGTCGAGCTGGTTGAGGAGCTCGAGCATGGTGCGCTGCACCTCGCTGTCCCCGCCGGAGCCGCCCTCCAGGCGGGAGGAGCCGATGGAGTCGATCTCGTCCATGAAGATGATGGAGGGAGCGTGTTCTCGGGCCATCACGAACAGCTCCCGCACCATCCGGGCACCTGCGGGGAGCAGTGGGCTGAACCCTCCCCCTGCACGGCTTGGCCACCCCGGTCACCGGGCGAGAGGCCGGTCCCAGGGGCTCCCCAGCACCACCAGAGCCCTCGCTGGGGATCCAGCGCTGGCAGCCGCCTCCCCCCGCGCCCCTTCACCTTCACCAATGAACTTCTGCACCAGCTCGGAGCCCGAGACGCGGATGAAGGTGCAGTCGGTGTGATGGGCCACGGCCCTGGCCAGCAAGGTCTTGCCTGTGCCGGGGGGTCCGTAGAGCAGCACACCCTGCAACGGCCACGGGGACCCCTCAGCGCCTGCAGGGACAGCTGCACCCCATCGGGAGCCATGGGGACACCCCCAACTACCCCTCCCAGCAGCACTTGCCTTGGGCTGAGCGATCCCCAGCGCCTCAAAAAGCTCCGGGTGCTTGACCGGCAGCTCGATCACTTCCTTGATCTCCTTGATCTGCTTGTCCAAGCCCCCGATCATCTCGTAAGTGGAATCTGGAACCTTCTCCACCATCATCAGGGAGACGAGAGGGTCCACTTTGTTGGGCAGGATCTTGTGCAGGGTGTAGCTGTCGTTGCGCAGGGCCACGCGGCAGTTGGGGGTCACCTGGGGCGAAAGCAGCGAGGACTGAGCACCCCTGGGACAGGGCAGGGGCTGGGCAGCACCAGGCTGGGAGAGGGGGATCGGCCTTGGCCCCTCCTGCAGCACTCCCCAGGACACTCACGTCGTTGATGTCGATGTTCTTGTCCACGTCCACCACGAACTTCCCCTCCGGGTGCACCTGGAAGGTGGCAGATGCCACTGGAAGAGTTCATTCTCCAAGCAGTGCCCTGTCATGTGCCTGATGCCCACCCCAGGCAGCCCTAAACCAGCTGCATCCCACCACCCTGGGGACGATTTGGGCCCAGAAGAGCTACCACAACGTCCTGCTCTGGAGAAAGAGCTCTCACTCCACCTCTTTTAGCCGTTACACAGCCCCAAGCTCATGCTCACATTTGCTCTACCTCCACAGGGGGTCACAGGAGGGTTTGTCAGCTCCCAACCCACCCCAGTCCCCCCCGGGGATAGCTCAGCCTCGGACCTTGACGAGCACTTTCTTCTTGTCCATGGCTCTCACCACTTCTCCCACGTAGGAGCCCTGTTCCTGCAGCAGCTGCAGCTCCTCCCGCAGCAGCCTCACTGTGGAGAGGAAGGAAGGGAGGGAGGAAGAGAGGGAGGCGTCACCACCAGCCACGGCCACCCCGACCCCCTCCCTACTCGCCACAGTGGCCGGCAACTGGGCCTGGAGCCCCCAGCCCAGCGGGCAGCACCAGCCCCAGAGCCGCGGGCGAGGAAGAGGAGCCATACCCTTGGCGTTCAGCTCGTTGCGCTGCGCTTGCAGGCGCCGCAGGTTCTGGCTCTTCTCGTTCACGATGAGCTGAGGGGAGAAAAGCCTCGCTGAGGTCTCGGTGGCCCGGGCAGCGCTCACGCTAGCCCAGCGCGGGCACCGGCACCAACCACAGCCTTGGTCATGGGACGGGGACGCAGAGGGGACAGCCCTCCACAGCAGGACGTGGCCAAAGTGCCAACACCTCACACGGTCAGGACTGAGGCTCATCCCATCCTCCTCCACTGCCTGAAGGTCAGGTGCTGTTTGTAGACACCACTCTGGGGCAGACCTCCCTCCAGAATGGGGGACCCAGAGTAGGGGAAAGGTTGTGGGTGCTCTGGAGGTGAGGAACAGGGACATGGCCCCAGCGATGCCATTGTGGGGCGGGCTGGCCAGGAGCTGCTCACCTGCAGCTCCTCGATCTTGGAGAGGTAGTACTGCCTGAGCCCGGTGCCGCCTTTCCCGTCGTCCATCTCCATCTGCGGGAGAGCAGAGCTCAGCAGAGCCGGCCTCAGCCCCCAGGGGCCGCCCCTTGAGGCTCGAACACCACCCCACTCGGGACTCCGCGTTGCTCCTCTGGTCCCCGGTTCCACCTCCGGCCTGCCCAGGTCGGGTGCTGTGTCCCCGCCTTCCCTCCCCCCCAGGCCGCTGCCCAACAGCAGCCCCCAGGGCCCCTGTAGGTCTCACCATCCCCACTCGCCCCCCCGTCCCTCCCGGAGCCTCGTCCCGCATCCCCTCAGGACCTGCCCCGGGCACCGCTTGGCCCCCGCGCTCCCGGGGGAGCTGAGGCGAGAACCGCCGAGTCACGGCGCCCGCCGGGCCTCAACCGGAGCCGGTCTCGGCAGAGCCCCACGGCAGAGCGGCGGGACCCGAGCGCTCCCCGGCCCAGCTGCCGCTCCCCGGCCCAGCCCGGCCCAGCGTGGCCGCACCTGCTCGGGCCCGTCCACCGCCATCTTCTCCGCCGGCATCGGGACCGCGGCGCCGTTCCTGCCGGCACTAAAGATGGCGGCCGCCCTCCTTCCGCCGCCCGGCCGGCCGTGATGGCGTCACTTCCTCCTCCCCGCCCCGCCCCGCCCCAGGCCGTCACCGTCTCCTCGCCGCGGGGGTGTGGGGTGGGGTGGGGTGGGGCGCACGCGCAGCACGGCGCCGGCGCGCGGAGCGCGTATGCGCAGCTCTGACTCCCCGGTGTCGCGGCCTCGACGCCATCTTGGTGCGGTCAGAGCTGATTCCCCCGCATCGCGACGCGGTTCAAGCTCCTGAAGGGGCCGCGGATCCTCCCCGGAGAGGATTCGTTATCGGTTCGTGTCTTCATCGTCATCGGCCGCTCCCCTTCCTCCCGCTGCCGCGGGGACGCGCCGCGTCCCAATTGGGTTGAGGCGGTGGAGTGATGGGAGGGGGCGGGGATAAGGGGCCTCCGGCACCTCGGCGGCGGCCCGGGGCGGGCTGCGCACCGCCTCCCTGGCCTCCCTCGTCTCCCTCGCCTCTCTGGCCTCGCCGGGGTGGCGGGGAGCCCTGCAGCCGGGGGAAGGGACCGGGTGCTGTTCTGGTAACACCGGGCTGGCCCCGGTGTGCGGTGAGCACAGATCACCACCAGCATTGCGGAGTCTGCTCCTGGAAGCAGGCTGAGCCTGAGGTCTCTCTAGGGCTCGTCTTCTCACATGTGACCTCCTACTGTCACTTCATAAACGCCTTTTTTTTTTTAGTGTGACTTTATAAAGGTTTACACAGGGCTGCTGCTTTCCAGTCAAAGTGTCTGTGGATTTGCCATTCAGCTGAGGCCTGTTCTGCAAGTGCAGATATGATGGGCAGGAGCAGTCAAAAGCATCTTCCTTTGGTTGGTGCTTCCAGGTTGCTGTTAACTGGATCTTCTGTCACACGCATCTGAAACTGCAAACAAAATGTTTGTCCTGCCATGAAAGACTTAAGGCTGTGGGAGAGCACAGCAACTGGCACACCGTGGTGAGAAAGCCTGAGATACTCTCGCTTTCAGTCAGCAGTGCTTGCAATGGGATTGAGCGGGCTTTTAAGGAGGTATTGAAGTTTTGCTTTGCTCTCTAAAGGATCAAGCAGACCAGATTCTTCTTAGGAGTAAGGCAGCATCTGTGGTCAGTCCATAGCTGAAGTGACCTTCAAAGTATGTGTAACTGCTTGTGTCCTGCAGAACTGGACTGTTCAGTGGACTTCACCCAACTCAGTCCTGCAGGATCACATTGGGCAACATTCATGCAAAAGGACCAAACTCTTGGCAGTGCAGAAAAAGTGGGGCAAGAAGTAGATGGTTAGAAAGCGAAGGTACAAGAGATGTTCTTTGTGTGGTAATACGTTGTTCATTTTGTCTGTTCCTGGCTCCCAAAATAAACACTTGAAACAGAGTTGTGTTCTCAGTACATGTCTTTACACTAGGCTTTTTCAACTGCCCCTTGCTTTTTTTGCAGTTTAAAGCTCTTGATCATTTTTCCTAAAATGAAAACGGATCTCTAAACAAATATAGTGCTTTTAAGGACATACTAAACAAACACATGGATTCAGGCACTCACAGACTGGGATAGAAGACAGACAAACAGACACGAGTCCTTCTCAGATGCCAACCACAGAAGAAGAGAGCTTGACCCTTGCAATTGCTCAGCTTTTGTCCTGTCCCACTCAGTGGGTGTCAGGGAAGGTGAATCTTTTTGACCCCCTGAAAAGGCTATCCCTGGTTGGCAGGACTGTAGAAGCGGTAGAATCACAGCAGTGACTCAGAGGAACAGTGTAAAAGCAGTTTATTGATTTCTCCTAATAACAATCAACAGGCATTGCAGATAAAAGTGTTTCACCTCAGGTGTTAGTTCCTTATCAATTGCTTTAGGGAAAGAAACTAGGAAATGTTTATGAAGGGAAATGAGTAGAAAAAGATCAAGATAAAAGTGAGAGAGGTTGAAAGGTATCACCACCCCTGGACCCAACAGCATCCCACTGGTCTGGTCTGGTTCAATGTCAGGTCCTGCGGTGGTGGGTGCACAACCAGTCCCTCAGGCTTGAGCCTTTTATAATCTAGTCAGTCCAGGACCACCCCTGGGGCAGCATCTGCTTCACATCTGCACAGTCAGGTGTTCCAGAGAGTTCTAGAAAGTTCCCAAAATGTTTCTGGAGTATGTAGGGGGTCTCAGGTGTCATCTCACTCCCCCCTGCTGTTATGACAGTGGCACGACCATTTTTCTGCATATTTACCCTTTGCCCCAAGTCGGAGCGGGGAAGCCATGCAGGAGGGGTGCTGCTCATCTTCGCAGGACTTGCCACCTCTTGCTACTCCCTGGCTTGAAAAAACACAATGTGTTTGAGTCATAGTGGCTATGACAGTACCCTGTGCCTTAAACATATGCTTTTGTCACGTCTTCAGCTCCATTTGTTTGAGACAAAACAGTCCAAGTCCCTTGCCAATCTTAGGCAGCTTTATATGAAGTGCGATGTACATGGAATGCAATACCTTATTAGTCAAGTTTGGGTCACCTCTCCTGTCCGCTTCTCCCTGTAGGTGTGACCTTTTTACTTACTTTTGACCCTTTCACTTATGGCACTCCAACGTGGTACACAAGATTTAGCAGTGACCTTTGTCTGCACAGGAGCAAGTATAAGCAAGAGCCTTTCTGCCCACCAATCCTTGGTAATAACTGTAAACATCAAGTGCTATCACTTCTAAATGCAGACACTGTGAAAATACACCATTGACTTCAGAAAGTGCAGTCACTTAGAAAAGACTTGAGCTGAAAAGTAAAGTAAAATCACTGAACAGAGAATTGATTCTGTCCTAGCTCAAACCAGGACTTGGACCGAGTTCTGCTTTTGTAGCAATGGGTATAGACCCATTAATATATAATGTACTCGCTCCTACATGATGCTCATCAGGCTGGTTCCAGTCCAAAGCAATATGGAAGTATTTTACTGAGTCAAACCTGACAGCTGTTGGAAGAAGAAGAGCAAACAGCACATGGTTGCTTCATTAAAGTTATTCTGACCAGTATATTTATCTCATATTTAAATGTCTTTAGTGCCCTTTCCTGGTGATCCTTGATGTCCCTTCCAACCTAGTATTCTATGATTCTAAAGCTGACAGGTTGCCCTTAATAATGTAAATATAATTTGAACCTGTGACACACAGAGAACTCTGAAAAAGTTATTGAGAAAGCCTGTTCTGTTTAATAGGCACTTTACACCACATTTTGTCCTCCTTTGCCTGTTGAGCTGTCTTGATCATATGGAGACACAATATCTCCATTTAGAATTAAATTAATACAGATCTTCAGAATCAAATCTGAATTTTGGAAATAGAAAGGCCAGTCCGTGATCACTGTTACCAGGCTTCCTGTTTTCTAACTGCTTTTCACCAGCTAATCAATACCAACAGACAAGTTCAAAAGTTGAGATTTTTTTTCCTAATTTCTGCTTCATTAGGAGCTTTCGGCTTTGTAGAAGTGTTGATTAAGACTTACACAATTAGAAATGTCAGAGAATTCCCATGCAGAAGCCTAGAGATAATGGGGCCTGGCATCCTTTATTCTTTTGGGTATCTGCATTCCTTTTGACTGACAGGTTGGCAAGAGCCATTATACAACATTTTGAAAAGGAAAAATGGAACTAAATAACAGTATTGCTTAACACTTTTGAAGGAAAAGCAGCATTTTCTTGCAGGATTTTTAAGCTATTTATTTTCTGATGAATAGACCTGTAGTGAATCAGTGCAGAGTGATTACCAAATTAGTCCAACGTATTCTGAGTCTTGAGTTTTTTTTAGGAGTTACGCAATTATGAAAAGTGGCTGCAATATCTGCAGCAATACATGTTCTGTAGTACAATTCTATCTGACATGTCACTAATGACTTTTGGTTTTGTTTTTTTCAGATTAGTATTTTCTGTAGGATATTGAAGAGTGCTATTATTGATTATTGGTTGATTGATCAACTGATCTGTTCAAGACAAGTGCTCAGTTTGGTCATGAACATTCTGTTTTCCATTACTCTCTTCCAGTTTTCCTGAGATGGCTACTGTGTTCAGCATTACTAGGACTTTACACTGTTCTGCAGGTTCAGGATCTTTGCACAGGCACCGAGCTTCATGGTACAGTTCAGATTTTCTAGATCCAGGCCTTCTGTGTTGCACAAAATATCTGGGCTTTATAGCCCATCAAAACTATTCTTCTCTGCAGACGCATAGAATCACACAATGACTGCATAGTTGTGTCTGTCAGGGACCTCTGGGAAGTCACCTGGCCTAACCACCTGCTCAAGCATGCACACCTGAGTCAAGTGTCCAGGATGATTCCTTGACTGCTTTTGAGTATCTCCAAGGATGGAGATTCCACAGCCACTCTGGGCAATCTATGCCAGTGTTTGGTCACCCTCACAGTGAAAAGGGTTTCCTATGTTTAGAGGGAACTTCCTGTGTTTCTGTGCCCATTGCCTCTGGTCCTCTTATGGGGCACCATCGAAAAGAGCATCACTGTCCTCTTTGCACCCTCCCTGCAGGTATTTATATACACTGATAAGACCCCTCCAAGCCTTCCTTTTTCCAGGCTGAGCATTCCCAGCTCTCTCACCCTTTCCTCATTTCCTTTCCAGTCCCTTCATCATCTTTGTGGCCCTTCACTGGACTCTCACCAGTATGTCCATGTCTTTCTTGTACTGGGGAGCCCAGCACTCCATGTGTGCCTTCACCAGTTTTGAGCAGAGGGGATGATGCTGGCTCATGTTCAGATTGGTGTCTACCAGTGTCCTGAGTTCAGCAAGGATAAGGTTCATTTTCACCAGTAGTTGGGAGGAACCACAGCCAGGATAGACAACTGAACCAGCCAATGGGATATTCAGTGCCACGTGATGTCATGCCCCTGATGTCGCCTAGAGGGCGACAGGACCAACAGAGTGCACTCCATCTGGGGAGGTATCATCAGTTCAGAACAAGACCTGTCTGTTTGGTTTATATCACTCACTTTAGATATTGATTCATTACTGTTATTGTTATTACTGTTGTTTACTTCTCTTTCTGTGTTGTTCTATTAAATTCTCCTTATCTCAACCCATGGTGCTTTGCATTGTTATTCCTGTTCTCCTTCCCATTCAGGGGGAGGGGTGGGCGTGGGGTGGTATGGGTGAGTGGCCACATAGAGCTCAGCTTCTGGCTGGGTCTAAACCACGACCACCAGGACCCCAGGGACTTTCCTCCCAAGCTGCTTTTCATCTGGGCAGCCCACTGCAAGCACTGGTGCCTGGGGTTGTTCCTCCCCAGGAGCACAACTTTGCCTTTTTCCCCTTGTTGGACTGCATGACGTTCCTGTCAGCCCGTTTCTCCTGCCCATCCAGGTCCCTCCAGATGGCAGTATGGCTGTCTGGTATATCAGCCACTCCTGCCAGTTTGATGTAATCCACAAATTTGCTGAAGGTGCACTCTGCCCTCTCATCCAGATCATTAATGAAGATGTCAAACAGAATCAGACCCAGTATTGATCCCTAGGGCACACTGCTCACAACAAGACTTTGTGCCACTGAAAACTACCCTCGGGGCCCAGCTGTTCAGCCTTTTTTCAATCCACCTGACTCTTCACCCAGACAGTACTTCAACAGCTTCTTTATAAGAAAATTGTGAGAAATCCTGCAGTTACTTTTCACCTGCAGTTGATTCCTAAGATATCTTTTTCCACCTCTCTAACCATCCAATTCTTGTCCTCTACCAGGGAAATAAAACATGAGTGTCCAGGTTTGTAACTCACCTCTAAGTAAAACTGTTGGTAGTTGAACTTCCAGAAGCTGCTTTGGAAAACCACAGTCTTGTGTGTCCCAGACAAGAGTATTCTTCAAGTTGCACAGAAGACCTGATATGTAAATAAAGCCACTCTTTTCTTGGACCTTTGTACTGATTCATCTGAAATGGTGTGGCCCAAAAATGTCTCACCACATAATAGACCAGTAGAAGTGTTTTGCCCTGAATCACTTCTGGTGTTTCCAATCAGACTAGCATAGCACGGGACTGGTAGGAAAACTGCTGGATAACATCTGGACTATCAGCCAGTGAAAACTTGGCTCTTAAGAGTTTATTTCTTGCAAAAAAACATGCACAAGTATTATTCACCCAGTAACTGTCACATGAACCACTAAATCTGACTGACTATACATCTGTGGTAGGATGCTCTTCCTAATCCAGAGTGGACAAAACGGTGTGGGGTTCTTTTCATAGAAATATATCACAGGTGTGAAGAAAATTTTGTTTGTTGTTATGCAGTTCAGTCAGAGCAGCAATTCTAGACAGTCAGCTAGCAATTCTTGAAATTTTCTTTAAAAATAAGCCACAACAACAATGACAAAATACCTCACTAGAAAACTTCTAATAGTCTTCATGTCTGATCTTCTACAAGTTTTTTAACTTCTTTGGCTGGATTTGCATAAATGTACAGTGTGCTGCTTTCCCATCAAAGGGTGATGGAAAGCAAGTCCTCATTGATTTTTTAGTGGTTGGCACACATATAACAGAAGAAATGACATTAGTATTTAATGATTTTTTTTGCTAATATGAGATGCATTAATCAACTGCCTTGTCATTTCCTGTAAATGCAAAATAAGCCCAAAAGGTTATGATTGGATTCTTTGCACTCATACATATTCCCTAATACAACTTCGCAGATGTTGAGAAGTGTAACTAAAAATCCTACGTGTCTCACTGGTATAGCACTGATAGCATTTGCCTCTGCTAATGAGTAAGACGGACTAGAATTCCACTCACTTCTTACATAATCCATTTCAAACGAATATATTCAAATAAGAAATGTGAGTGCAGTAACGCAGTCACTGCCTTAGCCAGACATGGGTCAAAGGAATGGTCTCTGGAAGACAGAATGTTCCATCACCTGCACAGAGACATCTGGGCTAGTTGACACAAGTTCTTTCTATGGGGTCACGTTATGAGAGAAAGTCGTTGGAATGAAGACCCACGCTGTTGGAAGCTGCAAAGATGTTTGGGGACGAGGGGTGGTGGTCTGGAGTACAGTTTAGGCGGAATAGTATTTAAAAAGCAATCTCGTCACAAACCATCTATTGCTACCTTGTTTTTAAGGTGCATTTTGCGTCTAAGCCACAAGATGGCAGGAAAACAATATTTTTCGCTAAAGCAACTGCAGTTGAAAATACTAGTAGCAAATACAATAGTGGACTAATTTTCGTTATTAAAGTGTTGCTAAAGCCTTATAAAGTTTTGAAATCTGTTAGATACTCCTTTAATTGACTTAATCTAACTGTGACTTGCACTAAACCATAGTACTGTATCTTTCTCTTACCTGCTGTTTGTGGGTCAGGACAAATACTGTCTACTCTTTTCCTGTAGACAGGAAGTAAAAAAGCTGGTCCTGATGATTTCCTTTTTGGATCCTACTGGAATATAGTGTGTATGAAAATGAATTGAAGGATTAACTCTATTCATCTGGAAGAAGAACCATGATTTTCCTGAATGATGATTAATCCTCAGTTTCTGTATTTTGCTAGTATACCCTATAATTCTGCTCTTGCAAAAAAAAACACTACCTTCACAATATTCTCAAAACCAGTTATGCAATTCAAATGCTGATATAGTTCTTCTCGATTTGAAGAATAATCGGTAGAGGTGTCTTAAAATCACCTTTGTGCTATATCTGCCTGTGTAATCTGATTTTAAGAAACTGCTATAATCTTTTCTACAAGAGAACTTCAAATATATGAACCTGTTCCTCTCCTGACTAGCCACTTCAGCGTAAACTTAATAGACAGTTTTTTTAAAACATCACATGTCCATTTTCAAAAGCAATGGTCACAGTTGCATCATTAGCATGGTGTAAGTAGCAATAATGTATAGTAGCAGTGCATAGCAATACTATCAGTAATAGTGGTGGACATGGAGTCTTACTACCAGTTCTCAATTGCTTGGATAGCCTTGTACCACAAACCCTCTTAAGTGCCCCATAGCGCTGACTGCAACCCAGAGGAGACATCATCTACCACAGTACTTAATGTTAAGGGCATCCTAAGTGGCCTCCTAAATGTAGCAAGCTGAGTTAAAAAAACCCAACACATCCAATGGCATGTGTAGTTTTAACCTCTCACCTTCTCTGGTTTCTTTGATACAGTTGTCTGTGTACTCCCTCATCTTATTGTGGTAGTGGGTCTTCAGAATTGTAAATATTCTAAAGCGCCAGATTGCTTTCTGCATCTGATAAAAACACTCCCTCTGCCTCCTGCAAGTAAGTCCATCATCTTGTCTTAGCAAACCAGGAAATGCTCACCAAAAAAAAAATCTTCATAAGTAGTATTTCTTATCTCCAAAAAGTTGTTGAACTTGTTCTGGCCAGGCTTCAATGGCACACTTAAGGGCTTTCTTTAGTTTTATCTCTTTGGGAATTTGTTGCCTCTTCTTTCTATCCCTAAGCTCCTCATTTGCTGCTGCCTTCTAATAGGGACACCTGTTACTCCTAGGACAGGCAGCTTTGGTGATGTGCCAATAGCAAAGAGTGTTCTCTACTGAGCTGGTCAAGGAGTCCATCATTCTGCAGGTGCAATAGCTGTGTCTTGGCCAAGGACAAAAAGCAGAGATCATGAGGCAGCATACAGAAGAATTCTATCGCATACAGGAAGTGAGAAGTAGTTCGTGGCTTTAGAGTCTAGTTAAATATTCACTGTCATTCTCTGCATACTTAGTTGCCCTGGTAACAAAAGGAGAAAAGTATAGGTAAAAAAAAAAAATAAATTCTTCACCATATTGGTAACTCATGTTTTTTACATAAAACATACTTGTTTGTGAAAACTACTGATGCCATATTTTTCATGGTAAATTAACAGCTGTACCTAAAGCAGTTTTGATCCCTTCCAGACTCTGACATCTACTCTAAACCAATCACTTGATCATCTTTTCTGTGAATTGTCTATGCTTGCAGTGACATGTGGGAATGTATCAGCAAGGCATAATTGCTGGATATCTGCCTGTTCTAACTCATTATCTCAGTCAAGTTGAGGAATTCCTAATTTGGTGTATATAGACGCCTGTTAATGAATAAGAAAAGTTACTTCTTTAACTGTAGAATCCATCAGGATGCATGCAAGTGTTCCTTGAAAAGACAGACATATTGATCAGGTCACGGCCAAAAGATAAGATTCAGATTTAGAATAAGAAATCTTTACCACAGTAATAAGAAAACAAAAATAGAAAGCTAAGATTACAGTTCTTTAAAAGGTAGATGTTGGAGTGAAGCAAAGACTCTGTACTACATTTTAAGATACCATAATGTTAGACTTTGCCTGGGGGAACTGACAGCAATAATTAGCATTCTTTGTTTGGAAGGCTACCGGGTTTTTTTGTTTGGTTTTTTTTTTTTTTTTTTTTACATGTTCTACACTGAAAATTTCTTGCCAGCTATCCATAGATTTCCACCATTGAGATTGTTGTGGAAACGCAGTGTATTGTGATTTCTGGAACTACACACTTAAAATCTTAGTCTCTGCCATGTTTCCTTTTTTCTCTCTCCACCCAGTGGCAGAGAACAGGTTTAAGGGAGCCAGTTTCTGCAGCTACACAATGCCAGATCTGAAGATGCAGGTGCTCCTAGCAATCCAGTAGTATTGCCAATCCAATACTATACCAGTAGCAGAGCTGTGTCATGCTCACTGTCTGCCCATAACTTCAGATGCTGTAGGTTTAAGGAAACCACCAGTCAGGCAAAAAACCAATAAGGAGTAAATATGAGATTTACTTTCCATAATGAGTAAATATGAGACTCCCTTTCTCTGTGGATTTCTCTTTTAATTATATAATTACTGTGCACCTTGGCAGCACTGTAGGCTTTTGTGCTGCTTTCCCATAAAAATGTCCTGAAAAACCCAGTGGCCACACTCTGCTTTGGTATAGTCCTTATATTAGCAGAACTGGAAACTGTGTTCCTGCTACATTTACTTCTACAATGTTTATATTCTTTTACAAGTCAATTTGAATATAGAAAGTTTGCAGACACTTTTACCATTTTAACTGTTGTTTATATACAGAGCTGCCAACAGCATCAGGTTCTTTTTTGTTTGTCTTTTTTTGTTTGGACCAGAAGTCATAGTTAGTGTAAATAAAAACAAGAGTTCTTTTGAGTCTTATGATTTCCAGGCTAGACTGAAATGCTTGGGTTTAGTAATTTCTTTCAGTACAGTACATACTCTGAAATACTTAACTTTTACATTTGCTTCCCAGAAATGGATTCATAGCTGGGGTCTTTTTCCCTGGAGTTTTTTAGTCATGATTTGTAAGTATGGCACACAATCTTTTGCCTAGATATCAGAGTGTCTTGTATTTTCTTTCCTTCTTTAAACAAGCACATTCCCTACATGTTATTTTTTCTTAGAAAAATAGCCACCTTATCTTTGTAATACAATGGAAACTACTTAGAGTACTTCCAGAGTAAGAACCTAGAGCTCTGAGATGTTAAAGCATGTCTGGTAACTCTTCAGTTAAGTAAGATATATTTATCTTGGATGTCTGAACTATGACCTTTGAGAAAATGGCATTAGGAGTTGAACATAAGTAAACCTTTTTAACTGATAATTTGAACTTGATGTAATTGTTTTTAACACACATTCTGTCTTAATCAGCTAATGTTATGCAGATCATAAATGCTTTAGTTTACTCAGCCAGTCCAAAACTGACTTGACATAATGGATGATATCTTCATCCTGGTTATAAATTACATATGTAATATTGGGAGTATTAGGTAAGTAAACTAACAGAGCAACATAGTTCTGGTTCAGGCTTCCAGGTGGAGACAATAAACCTAAACTATTTTTCAGATGCGACAATGGCAGAAGACTGAACCTGATTATCTTAAAATCCTTCATCAACCCTATGACCTGTCGTTTTCTTCTCTTTGGTGCAAGCTTGTGGTATACTCTAAATAAACAGTTTTTCCTCTGTACTATGGAGGCATGTCTTTTTCTTTCCAGTTGATTATTATTACAACATACCTTAGGGTCTGATATGTGAGGAGAATAATAGCATGGGCTAGGAATTTCAGAATATAGCCTGAAACTTATTACAGACAGTTAATAATATTGTTGGGTTTTTTTAAATATGGGGAGAATCCTTGAAGCAGCCTCAGGTGAGACAAAGACAAATCATGGAATAATTTTAGGAAATAATTCATTTCCAGGAGGAAGAACACCTTTGTCCTACTATGGGATCCTGAAAATTCACCTCAAGGGGGAAGATAAAAAAACCCAGAAGCTCACCTAGTGACTATGGCACTTTACTAAGATGTAGGAGATAATTTATGAGGGAATTCTGTGCAAATTACTGGGTTCTCAAAGAGGCAAACAAGGATAGAGTTCAAGGAAACCATGCGTATAGGCAACTAGACATATAAGGTTATTTGATGATATGGGGAGTATAGTTCAGCTGATAAAAGGACGTAATTCTGTCAGGCAGTAACAAAGGCTACATGATAGAGGTTGGAGAGGGTCTGTGTAGTGTCCAATAGTGACAAAACCCTAAGTGCCTTCAGTCACATCAACTGTCTGTGTGTACAAGGAGCAAGGAAGAACTTAAATGAGGCTCTACTGTGAGTTCAAGGAGCTTAAATGTTTGAAGAATGCTGTGATAGGTACTTTTATGTAGTGCTCTGGAAATAAGAGGCTGAAACAGTGTCAAGAGAGCAATATTCTTCACAGTAAAACATTCTAAAATGCAAGATGTGCTAGAAGGCCAGAGTGGCTTATTCTTTCCCTAACAGGTCAGGGGAAATGAACTGTGTGTTAATGCGAGGTTTCCATACATAATTACTCGGCTATATTTCTATGGCAGAAAAATCGCAGAATCATAGAATGGTAGGGTTTGGAAGAGACCTCTGGAGATCATTGCATCCAACCCCCCCTGCCAACGCAAGAACACTCAGGGCAGGCCACACAGGAACACATCCGGGTGGGTCTTGAATGTCTCTAGAGAAGGAGACTCCACAATCTCTCTGAGCAGCCTCTTCCAGGGCTGTGCCACTCGCACAGTGAAAATTTTCCTCATGTTGAGGTGGAACTTCCTGTGTGTCACCTTGCTACCATTATCACTCATCCTATCCCAGGGCACAACTGAAAAGAGACTGGCCCCTTCTGCTTGATACCCACTCTTCAGGTATTCGTAAACATTAAGAAGATCCCCTCTCAGTTTTCTCTTCTCCAGGCTAAACAGCCCCAGGGCTCTCAGCCTTTCCTCATAAGAGAGATGTTCTAGTCCCTTGATAATCTTTGTAACTCTCTGTTGCACTCTTTCCAGTATTTTTCTGTCCCTCTTGAACTGGGGAGACCAGAACAGTACACAATACTCCAGATGTGGTCTCACTACTGCAGAGTAGAGGGGAAGGAGAACCTCCCTTGACCTGCTGGCCACACTCTACTTTATGCACCCCAGGATACTACTGGCCTTCCTGGCCACAAGGACACATTGATGTCCCATGGATAACTTACTGTCCACCAGGATGCCAAGGTCCCTCTCCATGGGGCTGCTTTCCAACAGGTCTACCCCTAACCTGTACAGGTGCATGGTGTTGTTCCTCCCCAGATGTAGGACTCTACACTTATCCTTGTTGAACTTCATTAGGTTCCCCTTTGTCCAGCTCTCCAGTCTGTCCAGATCTCGCTGGATGTCAGCACACCATCAGCCACTCCTCCCAGTTTCATATCATCAGCAAACTTACTGAGGGTACACTGTGTCCCTTCATCCAGGTCATTGATGAAGATGTTGAATAAGGCTGTACCCAGAACTGACTCCTGAGGAACACCACTACTTACAGGCCACCAGCTGGACTCTGCACCACTGATCAGAACCCTCTGAGCTCTAGATGTGAAATAGATAAATGTCAGATAAATAGTCTAGAGAGAAGCAGCTTGCATTAGTTTTTTTTCTCATTTAATTCTGCTTATAGCAAGAAGTAGGTGGATCCATTGACTCCGCATACACTATAAATGTGACATGTGGATACATATTTTCTATTTTAATAGTAACTCTTGCCTTTGGCCCAGAGGCACAATAACCTATACCTTAGTATCTCCATCTTTATATATCAGAAAATTTTAAGACCTATCTACACAACTTAGTATATATTCATCTTGAAAGTGTTGATGTGCTCCATACTTACGCATATTTTCTTTTGTCAGATGCTCTGTCTTTTATATTTGGGATAATATTGGACATTTTGTGTGCTCAGTATTACCTGACACAGCTTTTGGATGGTGTTAGATAGTTTGAAGTAATAACTGTGCTTTAAACTGTCTGTGGTCATAACTGTGAAGTGATTGCTAGGTAGATGGGTTAGTCATAATTATTTTGGTTTTAGTTCATGTGAATATCACCGAAGTTCAGTGATATAAATCAAACATAACAGCATTCAACAACAAACAGCATTCCATTTTCTAGAAATCACCAAAAATATTTCTTGTAAAAATGTATAACTTGCCACTGCCTTAGAAAACCTCTATGGTGTATGTGTTATCTGTACCTGGGGGATTTAAAATTTTGTAAGTTAAAATTGATCAAGAGCATACCAAAATCCTGGGCTGAAATGTGACTGAATTCATGTTCTGTTTTCCAGGGATACAATTCTGAATTCTGGAAGCTCTTATTAATGGACACAGATTTTACATCCTTTTTGCTTTATTTTATCAAATATTAATTTGATAATTGTTTATTCATAACTTTGTACTATTTTCTTTTTCTTTTTTGACTTCCACTTCCATCTGCACTGTACGTCTCCTAGACTGGGTTAGCTTCCATTTCCTTCTCTCTTCCTTTCTTCTCTTCCCTTCTCCCCATAGTTTGGCTGCATGACAGATCTTATTTTACTCCTGCTACATGATTTGGCAGCTTTAAAAAATGGATATGTCAGGGAGGGAACAGGGCGGATAGCTCCCATTGTAGCACTGACATAGCTTTATATTGCCAACTCCTCCAGATAAACAGAACAGCTTTAGTTACATGACCTCAGTTTGTATTTTGAAAACCAAGTAATTCAGACTCAAAGGGAACCGAGGGTTCCATGGCCATGTCTGTGAGGTTAAATGTTCCCTTGCTTAAATGTGCCACAAGGGAGCACAGGGAGGCAGAGGAATATGGAAGATCCCAGTAATACCCTGTCTTGGATGCTCCCAGGCCCATCTAAACATGCCCAGAAGAGAGCAGGGACCCAAAGGCAGGCAGGAACCCAAACGAAGGGCTCAGAGGAAGGGGCATCCTGTCTGGGCACTTTCCAGGGCTCTCACAGGGGATCCACAGCCCCATGGCCCATCACATGACATCTATCGCAAGAAGCCAAGGTTGGAACACCTTTCAGACTGAGGGGACTTTTTGCCTAGAGGCATGGGATGTGTTGAGGGATGAGCATTTCAGAAGTGCAGAGGACTTTTTATGGACTGTTTAGGGAAGAAACCAAAGATGGGGAAGGAGAAGGGTTTAATCGATTTGGGATGGAACAAGTAGTGGAAAATAGAAGGATAAGGCGACAGAAATGGCTGGTTGTTTGCAGTGCTGGTCAATATGCTTGTCTGTCCACGCCATATGCCCAATTAACACAAGCTGTCCTATCTTCTTATTATACTAATTTCTAACTCTTTCCTTGATTCAGGGCTGTGTTCTGTGTGGGTGTGTGCTTACAGGGGTCTCAGTGCCAGCAGCTGCCAGTCCC